>CABHPH010127600.1:0-63811 GCA_902168325.1 Peromyscus nudipes
AAAAAAAAAAAAAGTGAAATAGGAGAAAGAAGCAAGCAAGCAAAGAAACAAAGTAGAAGAAACACTCTACAAAGCTGGAGGTCTGCCAAGGTGACATAGTAACTAAATAAATGCTTCCTGGAGTTGCAGAGTTGGGGAGGTGGCTTCCTGGGCAAAGCACATGCTGAGAAAGTGTGAAGACTGGACCACCAACACCAGTGAACACGCTGTGAAGTATGAAATCTGCTGTGATTCCAATACTCCAGAGACAGATGTGGGATAGCCCTGAAGCAAGATGGCTAAGTAGGCTAGCCAAACTGGCAAACTCTGTGGTTAAGTGAGAGATTCTGTCTCAATATATAACTGAGAGCAATCAAGAAAGACAGAAGTCAATCTCCACACTCATGTATGCACACCCACCCATACAGACACCCTTCACATGCACACATACTAGCTCTACATCCTACATCTAATGCTGAGATAATTGGAGCTAAATACATCAGTATTATGGGATTACAATCTAAGTGTAAAATTAATATCTGACTTCCAATTGATATTAATATTCAAGTAAGTAAGTGAGTGAAGAGACAAATATGTTATGCAAAATAATTCTTAGCAATGGATGTAGATATACGTCCTCAAGAAAGATAGCATAGCTACTGAGTCCTTGCTTACAGGCTTTGTGTCCTGGGATCTTTGCCAAGACTGTAGTGTGGGTGTGCTGATAAAGAAACATAACAAGTACCACCTTATTCAGCACACTCCTCTGGGTCACTGTGGAAAGGACCTGACCTAACTAGTCTATGTAAGTTGAGGTTCCAGTCTATTGAGTGATGTTTGAAACTTTCCATCTCTTGAATAATGTTTTATGTACATAAGCTTGGCTTCAGTCCTTTACTATTTACTCACCTTAGAAGTTAATTCACTAAACTGGTGATGACAATTTATCATTCAAGAAAGTCCATATGAATTCATGGTAGACACCAAGGAGGAAACAACAGACTCCATTAACCACATTTATGGGCAAGTCTCTTGTCTTAAAAGACTTTTTCTCATCTAAGAGTGAATAAATAGGAGAAAAAAATCATCATAGACTTTTTGTAACACAGAAAAAAATGAATCTGTATCAGATGGTTAAAATTTTCAAGATGATTAACCATAAGAAAACAAATCTGCACCAAAACAACACAGAGAAACTGTCTCAAAAAAAAAAAGAAAAAAAAAGAAAAGAAATCTGTATACCATGCATGCATAGTGCATCTGAACACGTGTCAGAAGCCTAGGAAAGTACTGAAGAGCACCCAACACAGACTCAGTCTACATAGACTAGAAGACCTGACCTTCCTTTCTCCCCTCCCCTCCCCACACCTTTCCTTTCCCCTCCCCTCCCTTCCCTTCCCCTCTCCTCCCCTCCCTTTCTCTCCCTCCCTCTCCTCTCCTCATACCTTTCCTTTCCATCCCTCCCCTCCCTATCCTTTTACTTCCACCCCTTCACTGTCCTTCCCCACCTATTTACTCTCCTCCCCTCCTCTTCTCTCCTCTCTTTTTTCCTTTCTTCCCCCCTTCCCCCCTTCCATCCCATTCTCTCATTTGAAACTATCAAGAAAAAGAAACAGAAAGACAAAATAATGCAGAAAAATCAGCAGTTCCCAAAGGCCTGTGGCATCCACTCACGCCAAGCAGTGTATGGATCATGGGGGCATCATGTGCGGTGGGATCAATTCAGTAACAAATTAAAAGGATGGTGTGCTGTGATCAAGTGGAATCATTGTTGTGGAAAACAAGGATGATCCAATATAAAAATTCATCAGTGTGGTATGCCAAATTAACAGAATGTAGGAGGAAAACTGTATAATCATTCCAATTAATGAAGAAAAAGCTGTTAAATGTTCTACATGCTTTTATAACTGAACACTCAATATATTAGAGGTAAAAAGAAAAGTTCTCAATATTGTAATATATTGGTTACATATGAAAATAATTGGTTCTATAAGAAAACCCCAATGCTTTTCATTCTTATTCTGTAGTGGAAAAACTAAAGATTTTTCCATTGAATTCATGAACTACACAAGGATGTCGATTTCATTATTCCTGTCTATAAAAGTGCTGAAATTTATAACCAAAACAGGTGAGAAGAGAAATAAAAGACATCTATACTGAAAGGAAGAAGCAGAATTACTTTCTTTTATAGATGGCATGATATTGTATGTAGAAGACCCCCTAAAGATTTCACAGAATGTTAGAGACAATATATTTACAAAGTAGCAGATTTCAAAACCAACACACAAGTCAATCTTTATTTCTATATTAACGGTGAAGAAGCTGAAGAACAATTTCAAATACAATAGAATGAAATATTTAGACATGAACTTGGCTAAGGAGGCAAAATAATGGTACACTAAAAACTATAAAAAACATTGCTAAACAAAGTTAAAGCTATAAATGAATGAGAAGAAATAGAAATTCTAATCTAAGTTCAGGAACCCAATCTGGGGATGAAAGTCAAGACATGCTCAACACTATATGAACTCTCAAGGATTCAAGCAGTCAAGGTGATATGGAAAGAATAGAGTCAGTGGATGAACGTTTTCTGATATCAAAATTTACGAAAAAGCTATTCGTAAATAGTAATATTTAAAGTAATTCAAACAGCATTCCATTAACATAAGAAGAGATTTTTAGACTGATCGTCAGAATGGAACAAATACTGAAAAATACATTC
Source organism: Peromyscus nudipes (assembly GCA_902168325.1). Lineage (NCBI taxonomy): Eukaryota > Metazoa > Chordata > Mammalia > Rodentia > Cricetidae > Peromyscus > Peromyscus nudipes. The sequence goes on from CABHPH010127600.1 coordinate 2,702, forward strand.
TTGCATATATAGTCAGATAATATTGAGTAAGAATGCCAAGACCAAGAGAAATAAAAACTCACTTGAAACAGAGACATTTGTGATCAGCACCAATGACCTGTCTTAGAGAGCCTTTATACGGTATGGAGAAAGATATGATTTGGACCTAGGGACTGTGAAAGGCAAATCTGTAAGATGTGCTGTATATCCTTACTGGGTCTTATGTGTTGTCTTCTTGGTTAATTGTACTAAATGAGGAAAAAGAAATTATGAAACGCAAGCATAGAGAGAATGAGAAAGATGGCAGACAACCAGTCTGTGCTCAGCTTGTGTTCGTGTAACAGTATCTTTCCTGCCCAGACAGGAGAGTCTAGGGCTAGAGAGAGGCTTCGCCTGTCAAGAGCATGTGCTGCTCTTGCAGAGACCAGAGTTCTAGTTCCAGCACCCATGACAGGTAGCTCACAACCACCTCTAACTCTACCTTCAGGGCCAATACCCTCTTCTGCCCACCACAGGCACCAGAACACATGTGTACAAACACACACATGTAAACAAAATTAAAACTTATTTTGAAATAAGAGAAAGAATAATCTGTGTGTTGTAGATGTCAAAAGTAAGCAAATTAGCAGGAAATAGTAATTCTAAAATGTTTCTTACATATGACAGGAATCCCAATAAGACATTACACCCTTATTTCTTCACATAGAAAGGCAGACTCCACAGCCAGGCAGATGGCCCATGGGCACATTCTGCATGCATTTTGTCTCTCGTTCATCTTTCATACCAGGTGGGAGGGGTTGAAGCTGCTCTACCTACTGTGCCCTAATCATTAGTGATCCAGACATGGATGGAAATAACAGAACATCATTATTGTTCCAAAGTATAGGATGAGGGAAACATTTGTGTGTCTCATGCTGGACACTGTGAGAATTCATGATGGAGATTCCTACAGGGAGATATAGGTGAAGTCTTGTTAGTTTCAGAATTATTATTTTTATTATAATAACTTTCAATGTTTTTATACCTCTTGGAGGTTAAATTAGGCCGTTGGTGGATCTTGCCTGACAGGTAAATTCCTTTTTCGGTCTGAGTAGGCTTAAAAATACATTTATTGTTGAGGTTAGATAGATTATATTTTCCTTATTAAAAGAATTAATTTTCTAATAATTCTGTAATTTAATTGTACAATAAAAATTGAATAAGGTTACTAACCATGATAATTAATGTCTACCTTCACAACGCCTTTGATTTGGATGCTTTCTATAGAATACATTTTTTTCCATTTTAGAAAAGCCCTTAATGAAGTTGGGTGTGCTTATATGCCTAGCAATTGTTAATATACAGAAACTTTATGAATAATAAGATGAAAATTTATGAAAGAAATGAATTCATTATTTATTAAAATTAATACAGCCTTTTATCATCATCTATAAACATCCTCAGCAATAATGTATGGTCATTGCTTTCTCTAACTTGCTGACTATAGACTCCTAAGTAGATGACAAAGAAACCCTGTTTATCAAAGATATTTCTCAGATTTATTTAAAAATGATACTATTTGGTAGTCATATCAATATGGATGAAATATGATGATGATGATGATGATGATGATGAAGACACAGAGAAATAGTGATGAACATAAATAGATAAGAAGATAGCTAAACAAAAAGGCAAGCAGGCAGGCAGGCAGACAGATAGACAGACAGACAGACAGATAGAGATAAATAGAAGGGTGTGTCTCAGCACATTAGTGGGAAGTAAAAGATACATGCATGGGAAGTTGTCCTGATGAATTATGACTGTCGACTTGATTGGGTTGGAAAAACCCTAGGAGAGTATTAAATTGTACATGGGTGATATCTGTGAGAGTGTCTCTAGAGATTATGATTGGATCATGAGAGCTCTGAAATAATGAATTCTCTGATGAATTCATTATTCTCTGATGAATTTATAATATCATGGAAATGTTGAGGTGATGAAAGTAACAGGTATGACACTGCTGGAGGAAGGCCATTAGAGCATATCTGGGGAGGCAATATCTTACTCTTATCTCTTCATATATCCCTCTCTCCACTTTCTACACTGCATGAAGTTAGCAGCCTCTTCCGCTTTAAAATATAAAATGCCACCACCACAATGCTCTGCCTCACAACACACTCAGAATCAGGTAAACAATCTGCTGTATCCAAAGAACCATTTGCATGTGTAATCAAACTCATGATCTGGATAAGTTGGTTTACAGCAAGCAGTAAAATAATATATTGATTTAAGATTTTATCTTCCTGGAGTCAATTGTCAAATCACATTTACTCAAGTGGCCCCAGTGTTTAGTCCTCAAAGAAAGGCAATTCTCTTCTTCTTCACACCCAAGCATATCCCCTTTAATGGTTCCTTGATTCGAGAGATGACAAATATGTGTTAATGTTCTACTTCTAATCCTCATTCAGATTGCTACTGCCGCATTTTCTCCCACAGAAGAGGAGAGCTAAGAATACATTGGAACACGGAGAATGCCAGTTGTCTGCTTCTCCCAGCTGTCAAACTGCTGTTTTGTTAACAAGAAGTTTAGTGGGACATTCATTCTCTACAGCACCATATCACAGCCAGCATGGAACACGGAAATACCTAGGCAGATGTTTAGCCTCATAGGGAAGAACTTCGCAGGATGCCAGCTCCAGTGAAAGAGGAGTTCAATCACTCTGTTCTAATGATCCTGGAGGAAACAGGAAAATGGATGGAGGAGCCAGAGGGAATGCTGGGGGTTAGACCTCCTGTGGCTTGAAATATAGCATCACACTGAGTTTTCTCTGTTCAAGATTTCGCAATGCAGGGATCCTTATTAAGTAAAGGTAAAGTTATAATTCCAAGTATGAAATCCTGGGAGCAGAAGGACCCACCAGTCCTGCTATTAACATGAAAACTACCAAGCAGGGGGACCATTCTTGTTGAAAACTGGACTGGACTCTAGAGAAACGGCATAGAGTGCACTCCAAAGTCAGCTACAAGAAAAAGAAAACTGGGTGGAGATGCTCATGAGAAACCATTGAGGAACACACAGAGAAAGAGCTGGGAATTCAGAAAACCTGAAGCCACTTCAAGGCACAGGTTTGTTTCATTTCTGTTGGCAGTACTTTTGTATGCTGTGGCTCCTCACTTTGACCTCTACCCCACCCCCAACCTGTCCCATCCCAGAGGCATCCTTCCTTCCCCACTACAAGTAGAGTTTCTCACCTGCTATTTCTAAAACTACTATTAATAGAACCCCCAAAGCACTCCTGTCTGCTGAACAAGTCACCAAAAATAGCAACACATTGCAATCTGCTATGGAAACTTGTCAATTAAAATAATGGATTTTTAGTTGCAAATCGTTATCACAGTTTGACTTTAAAGTGAGTAGATGAATTATGACGAGGGTAAAGGAAGGATGGAGGCAAAGAAAAACTTGTCAAATGATCCCCAAATTGGCTTGGTTTTCAAAAAGGATTAGGGATGTAGGAAAAGGAATGTAGGCTACTGTCTAAAGGAATGTAGAATGTGACACTAGACTAGGCATTACCTCTTGGGACAGAGCAAGAGACTCATGGATATTAAAATGTCTTTTTAATGCATATTAATTCTATTCAATGGAAATAAACACTAAATTCTGCATTACAATTTAAAATGTTACTTGGAGGCCAGCAAATTGGTTCAGCGGGTAACGGCACTTGTCACCAAGCTTGACAACCTAAGATTGATCCTGGGGATCCACACACTGAAAGGTCAGAACTGACTCCTGTACATTCTTGCCCTCTGACCTCTCTATATGCACACTGTGACACATGTGCACCTGTCCCCAAATTAAACGAAAATGCGAAGCGTTAAAATAATCTTAAAATGTCACATGTAAGTTAATGTCTAAAGAATCAAAATGCAGAGATCCTAAAATTTCTTAACACTTTGTTTTATTGTTGTTAATACAAATGTTCAACATCTCATTAAAGTATAAAAATGTTTTCATATGTTTTACATAGGTATAGATGTGATGGTCATTTATAAGATAATTATTTCTTGCCAAAATAGCCAGATCCCAAATGAAGTAACAGAGTAGCAAAGAGATTTAGAAACCTCTGGTTTTCTCTCCTCCAGTGACAACTGATCCCAAAGTGACCCCCGTTTCTGTACTGTATTCTCACTGGCTATATTATAGCTCACTTTCTTGCTTCATATCTACAGAATAACGTCAGACTTTGTCTTCTTTGCCTGGCTTCCAGAAGTCTCTCAGGCTTTCGCTGCCAGACTGGGACTGCTCAGGCACTCAGCCTCATAATGTGAGCGACAACCAGGCTCTCAGCCTCTACCGTGCGAAAACAATCATTGTCAACCACCCAGTGCACACCCTGAAAGTCCGCCTAGTAAATCCCCTTTGTATTCTGATGGGAATGAGTGAATAAATGGCCATTTAAAAGGATTTTACGAGCACATGGAAACATTTTTTAAACGTTCTATTCTAATTTTGGAAATAAAAGCATTTTTAATTAAGGCCCCTCAGTCTGACAGGAACTAGATTTCGTTTGGCAGTTAAAGACTCTTCCTCTTATTGAGACTTCGTTAAGACACAGTTGGACAGCTCTTCAGATGACCTGACCAAGGGCCAGGAAAGCTGACATCTCAAGTCTAAGAGAGTAAGGGGCTGGGGGTGGGGGTCTTCCGTGTCCTTTTTTACTCTGTACTTTAATTTTTGCTATTAGTGTCAATGGTTTCATATTTCATCTGCACTTACGCAATTATCTAACATCATCTTTTACTGAGGGAAGCTAGAGTTTTGATCCTTTTGATCACCTCTGCTGATTCTTAGGATTGCCCTGTTGAGAGGACTGAAACATTGCTCCATACATCCCTCACCTGCCATTCTGTGACTGGAAGTCTTCAAGGACCCGTTTCATGAGACCCTTTCTTTCCAGGCATCTAACCATTCTACACAAATTGCTCTCCACCAAATGCTTGTATTTTTCCATGACACCAAGTCCCATGGCCTTCTTTCTCCTGACACTGAATGCCCAGCATGCCAAAGCATTAGCCACCTTCCTCATAACACCGTGTGAGCTGACTCTGGGCTCTGGAAACTGCTTTCTCCTAGGAGTTTCTAAAAGCCAATTGGCCTTTGTTTTCTTTGTCACTGTCCACAGGAGCTGACCTCTGACCCAGCGGCACGCCATCCTGTCTCCTCCACAGTGACGCTAGTTGCTTTGACTGCCCTCTCTAATTTGCATCGTGACTAATGTAAAGGTAGATGCTGGTGTTTGCAGCTACAGGAATAGCAAATGCAGAGGTGTTGGAAATGCTGTCATTGGAGTCTGCAGAAGTCTCTGTCAGCATTTTTCAGAAGGAAACAGCAGGGGCTTTTTATAATGTAACTTTAATTACAATGGCCAAGCACCCTGGCATGGTCTGAGGAGCTGCTTATGATACACCTGCCATGAAGAATCTGAAATGCCTCAAGATGAGTACCGCAAGTGGTGCCACCCTCCAGGTGCCAGCCAACAATTCTTTGTCGCCTTTTCTTGCCTGCTCTCTCCCCCTTCTATACTGTTGGCCCAGCTCCTTGAATGCAGAGCAAGTAATGAAAATGAACATCCACAGCCCAAGATACCGGATGACCAAAACTGTGTAGTAAGACCGCCACACCTGTGACACACCTAAATACTTCCAATTTTCAAGCTGTGATCTAGAAGTCCAAATTGATGAAATAAAATGAAATGGTCATTGCTTGTCTTCTAACAGGAGGTTTCTATTTCGAACCTGACCTTCAAAAGCCTAGTCAGATAATGAATCACAAAATACAGCCAGCAGATGGCAACACAAAGACTTGCCTGGGGTTCTTTGTCTGTTTTGTGTGGTGGAAGGAAGTCAAAAGGACAATAACACAAACCCGGAGATCAGTTTGTAATTGGATTTACCCAGAGACTAATTCAAGGGTGAGGAAGTATTTAAATTAGATAACAAAAGCAAGCAAATCTTACTTTTTGATGTTTCCTATCGTTTTTGAAGGTAATTTAAAATGTCTAACCATCAGATAGTATATAATAATAATAATCACCAGGCAGAACTTCCATATTTTCTATAGTTTTAACATAACTCCATGGAATGTGGTTAAGCAAAAAAGTTAAACTGGAAAATACTTAAACTCTCCAGGTGTGTTGTCTTGTGAATAATAAGCACAATCATGAAAGTAATGTTATAATATACTGTAAATATTTGGATAATGTAAGGTATTCATAAAACATTTCTAAAATACATTGAGTGTGCATGGGTACACACGTGTGCGTGTGCATGTGCGTGTGCGTGTGCGTGTGCGTGTGTGTGTGTGTGTGTGTGTGTGTGTTTGAAGCAGAGTCTTATTTAGCCCAGGCTGGCCTTGAATTCCTCCTGATCATCCTGCCTTAGAGTCCTAGGTCTGAACCACTCACTGTGCCTGGCAGGCAGAATAATTCTTGTCTGTTTTAAACAGTTTTCTCTCAAACTTAACACTTTAGGTTTTCAACCCTTCCCCCACCAGTGTTCCCTCAATCTGAGAAGGGGATATGAGACTGACAGATTTCATTGGCGACTGGATGCATCTGTCTCAGCACATGACGTGGGAGTTATTGAACCAGGGCTGGCTATTGTAAGACTCACCCCTGAACAGAAGCAAACCTGTTACAGGTTGAGCATCACTAACCCCCAATCTCAACTACAACAATGTTCTCAAATCCAGTTTTGTTTTTCATATTAACAAATATCACAAGAAGAAAACTCTATGTCTGAGCTAAATCTTTCATTTCTGTACTACTTATTAAAACACAGATGCACTGACAATATCAAGTAAAGCTGCCTCCAGGCTATGCACTTAAGATATATATATATATATATATTATATATAGCATAAATGAATTTCCTGTTTAGACTTTGAACTGCCCCTCCAAGAGATACTGCTATGTACATAAAAATCTTCCAACACATGGGACAATGTGGATTTCAAACATTTTAGGTAAGGGGCAATCATTCGTTAATATCAATTATCTGGCAATCACAAGAAATCTAATACAAAGGATTATTATAGCTTTGTTTTTCTCCTTACTGGTCCTGCTAACTGATGCATGGCAGGGAAGCAAGAGGACATTAGAATCAGTAGGAGATGAATGATGGATGAGTCATAAATTGGACTGAGTGTTGGTTTATTTAATTAGTTTATTAGAGTTCTCTGGAAACAGCTAGGCACTGTGCAAAATTAATATATACAAGAATATTTATCCATCCAATTAGGAAAACATAAATTAGTCACATCATCTATGCTGTAAAAGTCACAACTGCCAAAAGAAATTAAACAAGTGGAACGCTAATAAAAATAAATGTTTTGCAGTGCATTCTGGGTATCCTGTGCACAAGGTTAGCAAGCTGGTAGACAGAGCATGTGTAAAGCAGAGAAGGGAAAGTGGTGAATTAATTAAAAACATGTGTCAAGCATTCATGAACCTTTGGTGGGACACACACACACACACACACACACACACACACACGGTGTGGGGGGTGACTGAAACACTTTTGGCATGTGTTGGCAATTTAATTCTGTGGTCAGTTCATTAACCCCTCACGAATGTCTGACTATTGATACACGTGTACAAAGGCAGCAACTAACTGACAATTGGTATTGTCTGTTCAATCCATTGATCATTTTCTTATTGGATGATTTTTTTTTAGTTGCTTAAATATTTGAGTTCTGATTTTCCTCACATTCTGTAGACTGTTTTCTTCATATTGGTGATTGGTTTCTTTGACACTCAGAAGCCTTTTAATTTCATTCAATTTCTTTGTGAATTCTTGCAATTATTTCCTATGCAATGGAGATTTTGTTTTGTTTTCTTGCTTTTTTTTTTTTAATCATTGCCTGTGGCTACATGTTGAAATGTTTGCTTAAGTTTACGTATAGCAGTTTTAGAGGATCAGGTCTGATATCAGAGTCTTTGATTCACTTTGAATTGAGTTGTGTGCAAGGTGAGAGATATGGATCTAGTTTCATTTATTTGCATGTGAATATCCAGATTTCCCAACACTGGATTAAAGAGGCTGGCTTTTCTTTAGCTTATGTTTTTGACACTTTTGTCAAGAGTTAGTTGGATGAGACCTCTCTCTGGATGGCTGCTTTCAAGCCACACATGCTCCCTCCTTTAGGTAACCACTTACCCATGCTTAGTAAGCCAGATCTCATGGGTTCCTTGTCTTTGTTACTGTTCTGTTGCTGTGAAGAGACACCAGGACCAAGTCGACTTTTATAAAAGAAAGCATTTCATTGTGGGTTAGTCCGTAATCAAGGCTGGAAGCAGACAGACAGGGTGCTGAAGCTGTACCTGAGACCCTTCTATCCTGATTTGCAGGCAGGATGAAAGAAAGATACTGGGGCCGGTGTGGGCTTTTAAAACTTCAAAGCCTACTCCAAGTGACATACCTCCTCCAACAAGGCCACATCCCCTAACCCTTTCCAAATAATCTCACTTCCTGGTGACTAAACAATCAAATGTATGAGTTCTCATTTGAATCACCACATTTCCCAAGTTAGACTTGGGCAGAATTGTACTTTGGTTTGTCATTGATGTTCTATAAAGAAGGGATAGATAGATGCTTACGTTCCTCCAGGAAAAGAGTTCCCATAACAGTGTTTATGAAGGTGGTAATGAACTTGTTAAAGAATATTTTCTTGAGAAATTTAGAGACATGAGTTCAAATTTCTTTTTCTATTTTTCAAAGCCATCTGATCTTGGGAAAAGATTACTTAATCTCGCTTAGTCTAAAAGGGCTCATGCATGAGCTAACAATATCAAACTTAAATCCAACAGTTGTTATAAAGGTGAAATGATAATATGTGTGTCTGTCACATTGTAAAAACATTATATGTTATAGAGTCATGTGAAAGTCAGTGAATCAAGTTCTCTGAAAGCTGTGTTGAGAATTGTGTTTGAACCATTTAGGGGCATTTTGTTCTTGAACATTTTAAAAGTATTTTGATGAAAATATAATAGTTATATTTATTTATAATTTTCAGTGTGATGCCCTATGACATTTATAGGATGTCTACTGGTTGGTTAAGCATACTAGATGTTGATTTTTTTTTTTACCAACTGTAAAGTAATTTGACAGTACTCTATTTTATGATGGGACTTATTGAACGCTGATATCTGTGAGCTCGTTTGACAAATCAGAGCACTGAGGCTGAGGGTAATACAATGGGGTGGTGAGGACCGCAAAATAAACAGTAGAGCTGAGACTTCAACCCCCTCCACATACTTGCAGATACATAGCAGTTCTTAGTAATTCCAAGAATCTCTCAAAATCTAACCTCTCAGTCTATGTAACTCTTCCTGAGCAACTGCATTCTTCACAAATCTCATCTGATTACATGAGAAGTTTTTCTCCCTGGGTCTGTTGACTATTGTAAAGAATCACAATAGGAGGCTATTTAAAATAAATGAATTTAAATTAAGTAGTGTTAAGGATTGGTCTGGTAAGTTGGCTCGAGGATAGAAATGCTTTCCATGGAAGCCTGAGAACTTGAGCTTTGACTCACAGTGGGAGGAAATAATCAGGTCCTGAAAGTGTTCATCTGACTTCTACATGTGTACAGTGCCGGGATTCACAGACATATCACACACACACACACACACACACACACACACACGAAATAAAATAGTTTCCTAGTTTTCTTAATCTCATTACAAATGCTTGCTTGGTGCCTGTGCCTCGTGGCCACCAAGAAACAACATAAACAACAGAACATTTCCACAATGGTCGAAGGCCCATTGGACAGACCTGCTCTGGAAGGTTTTTAATTGCAGAGACTGTATCCCAGGGACCATTGCGGGCTTTGTTTCGTTTCTTTTCTGTTGCCATTCAAAATCACAACAGACCCTTTTACTGATGCAGCCTGCACTTAACCAGTCAATGTCTGCAAACTGAGGAAAAGGGTCCAATTCTGTTGGCTTTGCTCTTTGCATGCCCTGTGCTTGGGTGAGTGAATGAAATGCTGTTTTCCTACCCTATGCAGAAGGTTGGCATCCATCCTCTCCTGGGACACAAAACAGTGTCTCAAATCAGAATGCCTCACTACCTAAAAATAAGCTAAAACATTGACCAAATGAAAGTATATCAAAATTACGTTTGCCTGTCAGTAAACCCCTGTAACCACTTACTACTGCTAGTTAAACTCTGGAATTTACAATTATTTACTGAATCCTATACTCCACATTTTTCTTATATAAAAAGAAGGAAGAGGGCTTCATTAATAAGCATTTATCTCAGTTTTAAAGAAACTGGTCAGCAGGGAAAGGCACTCTTAATAAAAACTCTAGTTCCTAGGGACTGTTGGGTAAGGATCATCGCACCCTTTATTTTCTGTTTTTGGTCCCATAACTCCTTAACTGGAGCTTGAGTTTAAAGTTCCTTCCCCAACTCCCCATCATGTGTGTCTATATGTGTGTGATATGTACATGTTCCTGTGGTTAGTGTGGATATATGTACATATGTATGTACGTATGTATAGAGGTCAGAAGTCAACATGAGTGTCTTCTGCAATTGCTCTCCAGCTATTTATTTATTTATTTATTTATTTATTTATTTATTTATTTATTTGAGACAGGTCTCTCACTGAATTAGATGCTCTCTGACTCAATGAGACTGAATAGCCAAGTAGCTGTAGGTATCCACCCACCCCCTTATCCCCAGGACTGAGGATACAAGTGCACACCATTGTGCTTTCTATGTGGATGCTAGGGATTTGAACTCAAGTCCTCATGTTTGCATTGCAGACACTCTATCAGCTTGGCCACTTTCCCTGCCCCTGTTGACGTGGAGTTGAAAAAGTCAGATCACCGTGGGATGAAACCTGTCAATTTCTGAATAATACTTGTAAAACCACGAAACAATTGGATATAAAGCAACACACTTTTAAATGACACATGCTTCCAAAAGGAAAAAAAAATGTTTCAAAGGAAGCAAAAATGAAAATAACATCAAATTTTGTAGGAAGTTGGAAAGTAGTATAATTAATGCATTTTCTGATGTTGAACTAGTTTTGCATAGCTACGATAAAGTACCACTTGATTGTTATTTACTATTACTTTTATCATTATCATTACTATTATCCCAGCACTGGGGTAATCCATCCTTTAACACAGTAAAGGAAAAGTTTATATAATGGTATCTTGGAATGCTAAAATATTGACAAAAAACATCCATTCATGTTATAAACTCACAAAAAATGGGAATAAAGAAGAATCTCTGGAACATGATAATGAATATTGAAGAAGAAAACAACATGATTCTTTTTTTTTTTTTTTTTTTTTGGTTTTTCGAGACAGGGTTTCTCTGTGTAGCTTTGCGACTTTCCTGGAGCTCACTTGGTACCCAGGCTGGCCTCGAACTCACAGAGATCCGCCTGGCTCTGCCTCCCGAGTGCTGGGATTAAAGGCGTGCGCCACCAACGCCTGGCAACAACATGATTCTTAAGAAAATAGGAATTTCTTTAAAATTTAAATCTAAGAATACAATTGATACTCTTCACATTGTGCTAGATAACTTAGCCAACATAGAAAACAAGAAATGGGAAAAATGATGATTTGGAAGGAGGAAAGAAGGGTAGGTGGATTTGTAAGTGGTACAGTTGTTTGGTAGAAAATACTGAGCCAACAACAAAAGCCCCTGAGACTAAGCGAATGCACCAGGATGGCTGGATATGAGATTAACATGGCCAATACAATGCCTTTCCCTATTAACAATTAATAGAATTTGAAATCATAATACTCATTTATATGTACAAAGTATAAAATATTTATCAATAAATTTTAAAAGTATGAATAAATAAGACAGCAGAATGCTACTAATAGTTGTAAAAATTATCTACATATGTGGAGAAATATAATGGAATAATAGGGCTCAATATTGTTATCAGTTCTTCCCAAGTTGATATATAGATCAATGCACTTCCATGCATGCTACAAGCACACATAATTTTGCAGAAAACTACAAATAACTCTGGGAAGGTGTTTGTTTTACCTTCTGGGTTATAATTTATCATTAAAGGAAACCAAAGTAAGAACTCAGGGCTGCAGCTGCTTGCAGTAGAAACCAACAGAGATATACTGATTACTGGCTTGCTCTTAGGCTCATGTTCTTTTTTATAGAGCACAGGCCTGCCTCTCCAGGGATAGTTATGTCCACAGTGGGCTGAGCTCTCCTGCATAATCAGCAATCAAGAAAATGCCTCCCAGACACACCTACAAGGGAAAATGATTGGGAACGTCTTCAACTGAGGTCCCTTCTTCCCAGGTGTGCCAAGTTGAAAACCAACATTACCCATTGCAATGATTTATATAAAAAGGCAAAAGATATAGCATAGACAGCAGAACACGGAAGCATAATGAAGGACTTTCACTATCAAACTTCAAGACTTTCTGTAATGCTACAGTGGTCAAGACAAAATTATATTTGACAAAAAATAAACAAGCAGATCAAAATGACAGAAAGTTGATAGATTTATTTTAAAAAAAAAGTCAAATAACTTTTCACAAAGGAAAAAAGCAATTCAGTGGAGAAGGAATATACTTCCATAAAAGAGCTGGAACATCTGTGCTATGGGATGTCTTTCTATATGCTGTGAATATGTGCTGCTCTGATTGGTTGATAAATAAAGCTGTTTGGCCAATGGTGAGGCAGAATAAGGTTAGGTGGTACATTCAAACTGGGGAGAGAGGAGAGGAAAGGAGAATGGGGGAGATGCTGAGAGCTGACACCAGGAGAAGAAAGATGTGAAAGTACCAGTAAGCCACGAAGCCATGTAGCAATGCATAGATTAATAGAACTTCACTGAGTTAAGTTGTAAGAGCTAGCTAGTGAGAAGCCTGAGCTATTAGGCCATCCAGTTTGTAATTAATATAAGCCTCTGTGTGTTTACTTGGGTCTGAGCAGCTGAAGGACCTCTGCCATCTTGAGAAGCTGATGGGCAAGAGTCAACACCAAAGTCATTACACAGCTTAACAGTTTAAAATCTCTCCTGGTCAGAGAAGGATTATAGGTTCATAATAGGACAGATTCAGATGGAATAAAACTCTAAACAGTTTACAGTGTGTGTAAAAATATACATAGGCTTGGAGGAAAGAGAAAAAGGAATATAATGCAGTTATGTAAAGAAATAGTTTTAAAAAATAAAGTCTTGCCGGGCCGTGGTGGCGCATGCCTTTAATCCCAGCACGCGGGAGGCAGAGCCAGGTGGATCTCTGTGAGTTCAAGGCCAGCCTGGGCTACCAAGTGAGTTCCAGGAAAGGCGCAAAGCTACACAGAGAAACCCTGTCTCGAAAAACCAAAAATAAATAAATAAAGTCTTTAAAGAGACAGTAAAAGCAATATAAAAGTTAAATCATGTAAAGATGAAAACTACACAAAAAAATCTGGATACTGCATATTATCATATTGTCTTTGGAATTTTTAACTCCAGAGAGACATTTGATTGTAAAGCCTACTCAGTTAAACCAATATGTATGTTTTAAAAGTATCGACTTCAAAATTTATGTCTAAGATCACGTTGCTTTGGAAAAGAGGTCCTGCTTTTGTTTCCAAAGAAGATGAGAACATATGGATTGCTTCCAGGCTAATATAGTTTGATCAACCAAGACCCCCTGAAAGGTCAATACAGCCTCACAGACTACTATAGCCAAGCATTAACTATAATTCTTAATTTTCTCAGGATCCCCATAAGATTGCCAGTGCCCCCAACCAGCAGGAAGTAGTGTGAGAAGCTATGCCTAAACTCCCAAAATATTGTTTATAAATATTTATTTTTATTTAAAGGAGGTTGTTGATTATAAATGCAATCTCTTTCTAAAGAAGAAAGGGGGACATACAGATATGATAGAATGAAAGGGTAGATTATTGAATTATGTTTCTGCAGCTCATTTGAAATTATAGTGTATAGCTGAAAATACAGATTAATAATTACTCATCTATGATAATTAAACTTGTAGTCATGTTAGTTAAGTTTTCTAGATATATTTTATACAGATATATTTCAATTAGGTAGGTAATCTTCAAACACTTCAAAGACCTACAGAATATGCCATTTAAAATGTTTTAAAAACTTAGACTTTCCTGGACAGTGAGACACGTCTGCTCCTTGCAACACTGATTTACTTCAAAGAGGAAGATGAACATCAAAGACACTCCATATGGAGTTTATTGTCTTCTTGGCAAAACTGGCCATTTGAGCAAGAAACTGCTCTTGCCTAGACTGATTGACCAGTTGTTTATGGTCATTAACTGGTCATGGTTTATTGACCAGTTAATCAGTCAATATGTTGTATAGACTGGACATGCATGATCCATAGGAACATAACCACTAAACTTTGCCAAACCAGGCGAGATGGTCCTTCAGGTTCCTGCCTCACAGAGGAGACTGCCAGACATTCTGCAGGACACAGGGAGAAGTGACTGATAAACTTTGCCAATAGGTGGGGCAATCCTTCAAATTTCCTACATCACTAAAAAGTCTGCCAAAGACTCTAGGCCTGTAGGCTGAAAATGGATGCCCCAATGGTGCTGAGAAACTTTTGGTGACTGTCTAGGCAGCCAGATGTTTCTGTCATTTCTAGAACTTTGGAAGTCACTTACAATGCACTTCCTGTTTACTTAGGTATTATTATGTTCCTTCTCAGGTCTTTGATGTAGTTGAAGACTAGATAGCTATAATTATAATTTTCCTTGTTTATAATAAAAGATAATTAGATATGAAACTTTAGACTCACAAATATAGGATAGATGATAGAATATTTTCTTTAATTTTGCCAAATACAAATAGACTAGATACTGTAACTGTAATTCTTGCTTGATAACTGCTTTGTTATATATAATTTCACTATGATAAAGTTAAAATCTTCCTTTTTGTTAGACAGAAGAGGAGAAGTGCTGTGGGATGTCTTTCTGTATGCTGTGAATATATGTTGCTTTCATTGTTTTGGCTATCCTGGGTTTTTTGTTTTTCCATATGAAGTTGATCATGGTTCATTGAAGTCTGTGAAGAATTGTGTTGGGATTTTGATGGGGATTGCATTGAATCTGTAGATTGCTTTTGGTAAGATTGCCAATTTTACTATGTCGATCCCACCTATCCAAGAGCATGGGAGATTTTTTTCCACTCTCTGATATCTTCCTCAATTTCTTTCTTCAAAGACCTAAAGTTCTTGTCATATAGGTCTTTCACTTGTTTTGTTAGAGTTACCCCAAGATATTTTATGTTATTTGTGGCTATTACAAAGGTTGATGTTTCTCTGATTTCTTTCTCAGCCCGTTTATCACTTGTGTATAGGAGGGCTACTGATTTTTTTTTTTAGTTAATCTTGTATCCTGCCACATTACTGAAGGTGTTTATCACTTTAGGAGTTCCCTGGTTAATAAATGGGATCTCCTGAAACTCAGAAGCTTCTGTAAGGCAAAGGACTCAGTCAATAGGACAAAACGACAGCCTACAGAGTAGAAAAAGGTCTTTAGCAATCCCACCTTTGACAGAGGACTGCTCTCCAAAATATAGAAAGAACTCAAGAAACTAGACATCAAAATAGCAAATAACCCAATTAAAAATGGGGTATAGATAGAAACAGAGAATTCTCAACAGAAGAATCTCAAATGGCTGAAAGATATTTAAGGAATTGCTCAACATCCTTAGCCACCTGAGAAATGCAAATCAAAATGACTCTGAGATACCATTTTATACCTGTCAGAATGGCTAAGATCAGCTTGGTATCCCAAGGGAGGCCTTACCCCCATGAGGAGTGGATGGGGAGTGGGGTAGGGGGGATGTAGGGGGGGTGGGAGAAGGGGAGGGAGGGGGAACTGTGGTTGGTATGTAAAATGAAAAAAAAATTAAATAAATAAAAAGGCTATAATATGAAAAAACTTGTAGAATTGGACAATGTAACCAGTAAACCCTAATTCATATTATGGATATCGTTTGCTGAAATAATTCTTGTATACTTTTGATTCAATTATTCTGAAGCAAAGCACAGGTAATAGCAGGGAGACTGTGATACAGAGAGCAGCATTAGGCAAGCTTGCAAGTGTAGACAAATTTCTAAAATGGTCTTATTCAATAAAACACACGGAGCCAAATATAGGAAGAAAGCCTTAGATCAGGGAAATAGGGAAAGCCATCAGCCAACCTACCTCACCAACTCTGCAGCTTCCAAATGCCAGTTACTTCCTGTCTACCCACGCCTTTATTGCCTTGCTGTTCTGCCCTCTCATTGGCTATCTTAGCCCAGCTACCTCACTTCCTCTTCCTACACAGCTCTGTCACTTTCTGTCTGTCTGTCAGGTCTCTATGGTTGGTACTGGGATTAAAGGCGTGTGTCACCATGCTTGGCTCTGTTCCCTAACATGGCCTTGAACACACTAAGACCCTGCCTGCTAAGTGATAGGATGAAGGGCCTGTGCTGCCTGACTTCTTTTTTACTTAAAATGGCTAGCCTTTTCCCCCTGATCTCCAGGTAAGCTTTATTTATTTATATACAAATAAAATATCACCACATTTCAGCACAAATAAAATATTACCGCATACATGAGTCCTCTTTGTGCAACCTTTCAATGGTCTTGAACGGCTACAAGAGTTCCTTACTAGTCTTTTTAAATTACTAGTCCAATGACTGATGAGCAAACTGAGTTGTTTTCATGATGTGACTTTGGGACCGAAGCTCTGATGATCACATTTGAGGAGCTGAATATCAGTGTGCCCAAATATCCTAGTCATTTGAAAGAACTAACAGCAGCTTCAAAATATGTCTGACTTACAAGAGAAGTTGGGACTGGGACTCCAGCTCAAATATTATTTCCTGTGTCATTCTACCATAAGTCCATCTGCCATGTGAGTAATGGCTAATGTATTTTGAAGATGTTGTCATCGTTGCATTTACTGAAACTTTGGAATTTAAATACAACTATTATCATTTCATATCCAATAGTATCACTGAAAAAAGTTGTAATTTTAAAAATATGTATTATTAATCTCCAAGAAATGTTACCATGCCAGTAAAGATGCACTGAAATGCCTGTGCACCCCAAATTCAACCTGTTCACTTCCCAAAATAGTAAAAATATTCACACACAGCTGTCAGCATAAACAAAACTATGCCCGGTGCATCATGTAACGAGGATTTGTAAAAACTCAAACAGAAGCCTAGCTGAGTCGGTCCCCACACAGGTTAGAAAGTTATCCATTCTGTGTGAATCAGCAGAATCTAGCCAGTCTGAACAACGTGAATTGAAAAATGTGTGGTGATGAGATGGCAGTTGGAACCAACAGTTC
Organism: Peromyscus nudipes; assembly: GCA_902168325.1. Classification (NCBI taxonomy): domain Eukaryota; kingdom Metazoa; phylum Chordata; class Mammalia; order Rodentia; family Cricetidae; genus Peromyscus; species Peromyscus nudipes. The sequence continues at coordinate 20,034 of CABHPH010127600.1, forward strand.
TAGAAAGTTGCCAGCTGCATTTAGTTAAGTTGTGAAATAATGTGCTATTAACTAACTTTGCCTGACAACATTTTACTATCTGTAAATCCCATTTCATCATGTTGCATACCTTAAATATCTACAATAAAATGCATTGTTAAATGGAAAAAATGCAGTATTAGCACATTATTAAGGATGACAAACTTATAAATGTTGTGAGGGAGAGCTGGACAGGAAGAAATGTTCTCAGCCTATAGTTGTGAGATCACTAGACTCACTACCCAGAAACTCACTGAAAGTGGGTTTTTAGATCCATCGGTTGTTAAATGTCTCTATGCTTCCCCAACGTCTGTTTAAGTGTATGGGGTTTCTGCTTTGTGATAGGTGGCACATAGCTGGGTACTGACGAACACTTGAAAGCCAGATGCCACCAACCAGTGCCCTCCTTTACACACTGCTGTCATTTCTCATAAAACTGGAGGACATTGTGAGGTGATGATTTAAAGGCCATTCATCAACAGTCAGAAAAAGTGCCTTCACTCACATCCCCCTTCAGCTAGGCAGAGGTAGTCTCTAGCCAAGCTACCTGCATTTTATGCTGAAAATTATTCTTAATTGTGATAACCAAATACAATGATGGATGGAATATAAGTAATTATTAAATAACCACAAGATTTCCTGGATATTAATTAATTAATTGACTATAAAACCAAAGCCTTCTAGTCTCTCTTGCTTTACACATACTGCTGTTATAAATGATGTCAGAAATCGAGTTAGAAAGATGTCCACTGCTGTGGAAAAAAGAGTTGAGAAACTCAGGTTCCTAGAATAAAAGCCTGGTTTGGCTCACAGTTTCAGACGATTTGCTCTGTGCTTATTTGGGCCACCATTTTAACATCATGGTGGAGGGCATGATAGCAGGTTTCAGTTGCAACAAACAGAAGTCCTATGAGATTACAGCTGATCTTGCTCCACCCTTATTGGTCAGCCACAACCCAGAGAGGACTGTTGGTTGAGAAGGCCTGTTTAAGGCCTGTTTCCCAAGAGAGTCTGTTTTGTATGAGCAAACAGTTCCAGGAAGAAGAGAACACAGACAAGCATATAACCCCCTACAACTACATCAACTTCCACATTTCCAAGCCCCTAGATAAACTCCAAATACTCCCCTCACTCCATGCAGACTGTGAGGCTGCTCTTCCCCAATACTTTAATAAGTGCAGTTTCATCTGTTGAGGTCAGACTCTGGTCTTTTTCCTGACTTTGGTTTCTACATTCTGCATTCTAAATCTAACAGTGACTCCCCAGTGGCAGCTGGGATACAAGAGAGAGGGGAAGAGATATATCTCAGGTCCTAATATTCTTTCGAAGGACACAATCCTAGTGACCTCACTGCCTCCCTGCTTCCCCAGGTACCACTTTTTTGAGTCTCCACAATTCCTACAGTGCCAACCACTTGGGACCAATATTTAAACGCAAGAGCAGCTGTGGATCTTTAGCACCAAAACCACAACAGGGTTGAAGCATCCTGTCCTTGCAGTGCTCTGTATCTAAATATTTGTGGAGTAAGAGGACTAAGTATGATGACAATTTTTGTCCAATGACTTCACTCTTCCCATTCAAGGCTTAGGAAACAGTGCCTTTTTCAACAGTTTCCAAAAAGTGCAAGTTTAAGGCTTGAAAATCATAAAATTTTAATACCCCTTATTATGAAAAATAATATAAAATTCATATTGTAAAATTATGAACAAAAGTAATTCTATGTAAAAATAAACACTTGAATATAGAAATTGTTTTAAATTTGAAAATGCCAAAAAATATCACAAATACCACAAAGTTCAGTAAAATAGCATGTTTTGTTAATAACTTTCATGAAATTTTCCCAATTCTTTCCTCCATGTTTTATCTGCATATATTTTGGTTATTTCTGCACTTAGTAATTATATGTCCATTTCCCAGAAACATTATACAATCTAAATTATATACTACAAAACTATAATAATCAAAACAGTGTGGTTTTGTTGTGAAAAAAGACATATAGATTAAAGAAACAGAAGAGATAGCCTGGAAGTAAACTCACAGATCTTGAGTCAAATATTTTTTGACAAAAGTTCTAAGAACAGTGCTCCTGTGATAGTATTCATTGTCAAGTTGACCATGACCTGGGAGAACTAGCCTCTGGAAGTGGCTGTGGGGGATTATCTCCATCACATCCATTGAGATGGAGAGACCTCTTTGTGGATGGCACCCTCCCCTGACAGCCTTGAGCATTCATCCCTCTGTTGGCTGATTGTGGATAAGGCATGACCAGTTGTTTCAAGCTTCTGCCGCCTTGCCTTCCCCGCCAAGATGGACGGTACACCGAACTGAGTCTGAGTAAACCCTTTTTCCTTTAAGTTACTTTTTTGGGAGTATTTTATCACAGCAACGGGAGATGGGACTAAGAAGCTACTAAGGCACCTATGGTCGAGTGTAGGCAGACCTCTCTGTCATTGCCACTGGGGAAATGAGGTATATACACACTGAATACAACACCCCCCCCACACACACCTCGTATCATTTAAAAGACTACTTAAAATGGATTAGAGATTAAATGTGAGATCTGAGACTATGAAACGACCTGAAATGTTGGGGGGGGTGTCAGGAAATTTGAATGGTCAAAGATATTTTGCACAGGAGTCCCAAAGAAAAATAGGATCAATGGAATTGCATTAGATTAAATAATTTCTGCATAACAATTAAAGCACAGGGGTATTGAGACAATGTAGGGAAGGAAGAAATTTGCCAACTATACATCTGATATAGAGTTGATGTTCAGAATAACGAAGAAGTGAAAAAACTCAGTCACAAAGAGGCCAGCAACTTGTTATTAAAATGGGAACCCATGGACAAAATTGTAGGGGAAAAATAATCAATCTTTTATTTAGCAGGATTGATTGACAGTTTTTCTTACTATTGATGGCATTCAAAACTTTCTGATAATTTTATAGCTCATTATCCATGACATCTGGCTGAACTACTCATATCCATCAAATTGGGAAATCTGCTATAAGGTGTCTTTCTTTTTTAAGATTTTTTAAATTACATGCATGTGTATATCTCTGTGTAGTTATGTGGCCCTGTGGGTACAGGTGACCTTGGAGCCCCCAAAGAAGCTATCAGGTCCTTTGGAGCTGGAATTACAGGCAGCTGTGAAACCAAACCCTGTCCTCTGCAAGAGCAGTACAGGCACTTAACCACTGAGCCATCTCTCCAGCCTTGGAGTTTCTGTCTTTGACACTTGAGAATTTCCATAGACACTTCTTTGTTTCCCCCTGCACCAGTCACAGACTTTTGATAGCCAGGATCATTGTGCAGATTCATAATGTCCCATACAAGATTGCATACTGTCATGTAAAGAACTCCTACCAAACGTTTGCATGAGTACAGCTAACAGAAGATGCAACATTCAAAAGCTGAGGCAGGTTGATTGCCCAAAAATCAAGGTTAGCCTGAGCTGCTTGGAAAGTTCTAGGCTACCCTGAGCTAGAGTCAGAGCCTCTCTCTCTCTCTCTCTCTCTCTCTCTCTCTATATATATATATATATATATATATATATATATATATAAATATATATAATATTTTTGTATCCACAATATATATAGTGCCACACCAAAAAATGGTATAAAAACTAGCCTTTATATTACATAAATTTGCACCATTACAGAATTATTCTGTCCAGTCTAGCACCAAATTATTTAACATTATAAAAAGCTTAACATTTTCTACCTTGTTACTAAAATGTAAAATTATATTCTAATGAACAACCATCTTTTAGTAGTAGTTTTTTGTCACTAAGTACTAAAGTACAACTGTAATATTTCAGTATATTTATGCTGTTACTATTCTAGGCCTTAAAAATGTAAATATGTTCTCATGCACATGTGTGCATAATAAGTAAAATATACTGTTTATCCAGGGAGGTGTCTTACATCTTACTTTATGAACAAATTATATTCATAACAAGATAATATATCTGCTTACAATAGGTTGAGGCACAAGGAAAAGGTGTTTCATGTTTTTATTAATCTGTGCTGGTGTAGATAGCAAGTCATATCAGACATTTTTAATTGTAAAGTTCTGTCATCACTTAACGATGTGCATGTTCCGACTGGAAAATGAACTCAGCTCTTCTCTGAAAGTTGGATTGGGCTGATTGTTCATAAATAAGGAACTAAATTGGTTTATTGGATTGTATACTAACTATTTTCCACAAGTGGAAAGTACTGTCTGCAGCTCCAAGATCTTAATCAAAAACTTACTTGAGCATATGATTAAATAAAACCACTTAATTTAAAATATTACTATAGCTAACACATGCTGAAGTAATCAATGTTTTGATTTTCCATTTCTTTTTGAATCTATCTGGTTATGCAAAGCACCTCTAGCAGGCGTAATTAGCAGACGTTTGATAAATCTTAACAAAGTCTTGAAGTATGTTTTCTGAAAGTCGAAAGAGTCTATTGACAAATCAGGTCATTTCTAATCCTTTCCTTTCAAAACATTTGAAGGAGGACCTAATCAAGCTGTCAGCTCATACATCATTAAAAATAACTTTGATGGTACATCATTTTATGATACTTGGCATACACTTCAAGAAGAATTTGAAGAATCAAATGACATTGCACAAAATTCTTTACAGTCTCATATGGTTGTTAATGTGATTAAGTTATCTTGGGCATTATAACAATAAGCATGGATTAAGTAAGATTCATGTAGTACCGCCACACCATAAAAATAAATAATATACATCCATGAATACACAGACTACTTGAAATAAAAACAGCTTTGCTCTTTCCATATAATATTCATATCCATTAACCCTTGCTCTGATTCAATTACTTTCCAATTTTGCAATATACTTTATTTTATTAAATTACATTAATATATTATTAATAATAATCTTAATTTTAAAAAGAGCCTTTTGGTCAGAGGGAATTAACAGCAGCATTATGCATGCTCTTGCCACAAATATTTTGTAAAAGTGATAAAAGAATAAGAATGAAAAATATTACAAAAATACAAATACAGGGTGGGGAAGGTGACATGGAATAGGATCTCAAGTAGAGTGAGGGATATTGAAGTTTTCCTAGCAAAGAAGAACTTGTGAATGGAATTTTAAAAGCTTAAAGTATAAACATTAAATTATTGTGGTATTGTGAGTTCATTAGAAGTATTTATTCGGTCACATTGTGATAAGGGCAGTCTAGATGACAGCTTTTCTCTTAATAGATTTGTAAGGGTACAGTATGGTAGTACACCAGAGTTACAATATTTTACATCTGATACTTGGAACATATTTATTATAGCTAGCTTTCGCTGTCAACTTGACATAGCCAAAAGGAATCTGAGAAAGGTGTTGGGGAATATTATTTTAAGGTGTGTTACTTTTGTTTAGGCTGTATTTGTTTAACTCTGTGAAGCTGTATTACTTTGCCTGTCTAAAATTGTTTGCTAAAGACCTGAATGGCCAATAGCAAGGCAGGAGAAAGGACAGGTGGGACTGGCAGGCAGAGAGAGTATATAGAAGGAGGAGTCTGAGAGGAGGTCGAAAGAAGTAGCACAAGAGAAAGAGGAGGACATCAGGGCTTAGCCACCCAGTTGCACAACCAGCACTGGAGTAAGAAAGAAAGGTATAGAGAAAGGTAAAAGCCCAGAGGCAAAAGACAGACAGATTAAGTTAAGAAAAGCTGGCAAGAAACAAGCCAAGATAAGGCTGAGCATTCATAATTAAGAATAAGCCTTCTCCGTGTGTGATCTATTTGAGAGCTGGGTGGCAGGCCACCAAAAGAGCAGAAACAAACAACAACAGAAGAGAGTTTTAGTTGAAGGATTACCCAGATTGGCAATGGGCATGTCTGTGGGGGTTTGTCTTGACTATAAATCAGTTTAGGAGGGCCAGGTACACTATGAGCAGCACCATTCCCTGAGCAGATAGCCGGAGGCTATGTCAGAAAGCTAGACGAGCATGAGCTAACATGTGAGTCAACAAGAAGCATTCCCTCCGTGGTCCTGGCTTCAAGTTCTTGCTTGAGCTCCTGTCCTGACTTCCCTCAATGATGGACTGTGACCACGAAGTATAAGCTGAAATAAACCCATTCCTCCCTTAAGTTGCTTTTGGTCATAGTGTTTTATCACAGCAACAAGAAAGAAACTTTATACACAGTGATCAACAACTCTCCATATCCAATCACCCTATCCCCTGATCACCTCCACTTTTACCTCTTCTAGAAACCTATTTTAAGTTCTTCAGATACTTAGAATCATATAGTTACATGTCATTCTGTGACTGCCGCATCTCACTTGGGACAAGGTCAGCGTGATTCATCAACGGTGTGGCACATGATAGAATTCCCTTTTACTTTAAAACTGAATAATATTTCATTTTATGCACAAGCTACATTTTCCTTGTCAATTTGCATGCATACAATACCTTCTATGAACTGTTCTATAATAGACAAGGAGGTGTGCTTCTTTTTCTTTATATCCTGATATCAAACATTTTAAATAACCATCTAAAGGGAAATGATGAAGTCACATATTACCTTTATTTTTAGTGCTTCAAGGGGCTCCATTACTGCATTACCCAGCACTATCTTACACTCCTTCCCATCAACAAATCAGAAGGGTTTCAATTATTCTACCACATGACCAATGTTTGTTATCATCCATGTTTACTTTGTTTTGCTTTTAATAACATATATGAGGTGGTGTCTCCCTGTGTTTTTTTTCAAATCATTATTTCCTGATGATTGCTGTTTTTTCATTTACCTGTTGTCCATTCATATATATGTAATAGAAAGAATGCCATACTAATTTTAATTTTAAATGATAATATTATAACATGTATGAATTTCCACAATTAGGAAATTTTTATGTCTATTTACAGATATACCAAAAGAACATTGATGTTCACAATAAGTTAAGAATATGAAAAAGAAGTACCTAAAGACTACTTGCTATGAAGCTAGAAAGAGCTTTGTAATGGCTACAATTTGCTCTCTGAGGCAATTTTATTATTCTCAAAGAAAGATATACCTTAAAGTAAAGTAATAATAATAGATTGTAATGGGAAGTAACTTCACTCTATCTCTGCAGCCAATGAAGTACACTATACCAGCCGCTTGGAGAAAAGAAGTATCTTCATATAAGACAGCGATGCCGGCTTCATTCCATGGTGTGTGTGGTAGTTTTCACACCGTAAGGATGTAAGTATGTGCAATGGGAAGGAGGAAGCACACATGGCTGGGATCCTTATTTTAGTATGTGATGTCTTGTCTTCCATTCTCAACTTATGTTCCTCTAAAGTGGAAATCAAAACCCCTTTAGCTGTTTGGGGGGAGGGGGTCTTTAACTCCGTATTTGTAAATGTCACACAGATAGCTGCCATCTTACATTAGCAAACAGACACACACAGCATGCTCTAAATAGACACACAAACACTTCTCTTTTGCTTAAATCAGTATCTGGAGTGCTAAGATGTTATTGTGACAATGTAATTAGTGCTAACAGCTGAAGCATTTCATTTATTTCCTGTACAATCTTTTGATTTTCCTGAAGTTAAAATTACTTTAATGCATGTATTATAAAATGAAAGAAACCACAAATTTAGTTAGCTTTTGGAGCTTAAAGGACTGTGCCCATGAGCTCTTAGTGTAGGTAAAGTGTGCAAAGGTTAAGCATGCAGCTGAATAAAATTGTAGAGAATGTAATGCATCCTCTACATAAATGAAGGCATAGGCCAGCACTGTGCCAAGTTCCCCTAAATTCCTGTCCAAACATTGTAGCCTCAAAAGAAATCACTGTACTGACTTCTGCCATTACATGCTACACTCAGGACTTTTGAATTTAATATAAAAGGATCATGAAACCCTCACACTACTGTGTGTCTCTGTCATGTTTAAATATTTTATTCATGTGATTGCATGTAACACTAGACTTTCATTTATGTGTACTGCTCTGTTGTGTAAATATAATTTATTTAGCTAATCTATCATTAACGGATATGTAAGCTGTTTCTAGTTTGAGAGACTTATAAACAAGGCTATCCTGATATATGTACTTTTGTTGGATGTACTTAAAAGCAGGAATGTATTTGTGTATATATGTATTGCCTAAGATTTCCCAAAAAGTATATATATATGCTTCCATGATAGTGTACAAGATTCTGGTTGCTCCACAGCTTTTTTGCTTTTTTATATATATATATACACAAGTGTATATAAACATGAGTATTCATGCCTGTTGATTGGTCTTGCTCTACTTATCTCTCCTTTTCTTTTGAGACAGGGTCTCAATGAACATGGAGCTCCCTAATTCAACATAGACAGCCACTGAGTTCCAGGGATCTGCCTGTCTCCACTTTGCCAGGGCTGTGATTAGAGGTGTATACTTCCGTGCCTGGATTTTCATATGGGTCCAAAGGATAAAACTTGAGTCCTCTTCTTGCATGGAAATCATATTATTGCTTGAACCACCTCTTCAATCTCTCCATTCAATTTCTACCACTTGATAGTCTCTTTTGAAATGTTGTCTTCTGAGCTGCATAGTAATGTTTCCTTCTGATTTGACTAGCATCTCTTTGATAACACTTAAATTTAGTGTCTTTTATGTGTTTATTAGTCATTTGTGTGTTAATACACATGAAGTATATATATGAAGTTCATTTTAAAACTTCTGTTTATTTATTAAGTATATGAATTCTTTGTACTCTGTCAATAAGTTCTTTTTCTGGATTCAATCATTGTAAATATTATATTCATCAGATGACATGTATTTCAGGCTTTTAATAATGCCTTTCAAAGAAGAAAAAATTTTGTTTGTTTGGTTTTTGTTATTATTAGGGATTAAGCCTATACCCTCAAGCATGATATTAAAGTGCTTTTCCTCCAACCTATATCCTAACCCTCTAGTTCTTAAGGTTAATAAAATAAAATTTGTCGCACTTCTTTATAGTATCTTGGGTATCTTCTTTTAGACATCCTCCCTTAGCCCAGGCCCATCAGGGTGTCTTGATAACCTTTTAATAATATTCTCTTTTATGTCTAAAGTTTCCAGTCAAAATTATTTTGGGAGAGATTATAATGTAATTTCCTCACAACTGCCCAGATAATCCAATTCCATTTGCTGAAATTACTCATTTATTTTTGCATTGTAGTATTCCTTTACTACATGTAGCCAGGCAGGTCATAGGTCTGTTTCAGTACTTTCTGTCTTGATCCATTGATCTATTTTCTTTGAACTAATATCATAGTCATGGAAACAACTGTCCTTGTTTTACAAAACAGAGGAGAACATTTCTTTCTTAAGTTTAATTTTTTATCTATGACTTTAAATTCATACATACACATACAAATATATGTACATACATATATGCTTGTAAGTAATTGTGTACATTCAGCTGGCATTTTATAGTGATTACACTGCATGAAAAAACAAACACTTTGAGAGGAATGAGTCTCATAACAACATATAATTGGTGATCTATGAACATGGCCTACTTTTCCATATATTTTGAAGTCTAGAAGAGACAGAGTCTGGTAGGACACAGTCTCTGGAGCTTCACACACTAGCACTTGCTTGGAGCTGTGTGAAAAGCTAAATGCCAAGTGGTTAATACAGAATCCAGACTCCATCCATAGCCACTTAGTCAGAATATCGGAGTGAACTCATGAGTCTACACTAGCTCCACCATTCCTACAAGCATCTATGTACCCACAAACTAACCTGCAGACACCTTATTCCAAACCATTTCAAGTAATAGTTTTTCATCTGTATCTCACAGGTGGGCGTTTTGGCATTTCCTTTCTCTTTTCTAATGCACTACAATTGGATTATTTTCACTAACCCACCTTACAGGTCACTACTCTTCTCATCTATATTTAATGTGGCATTACAGCCCACCACTAAATCTGGTTCTTGGTTTATTCAGTAGACTTTTAGCTTCTAGGATTTCTATGCTACTGTTTTTTAAAATAAATTACAAGCCATTTCTTAAAATTTATTTTGTGTTTTCTTAATGATAGTAATTGTATTTGTTTTGTAAAATTCATTTCTTAGACTTACGGGTTTATGTACAATTTCCAGTTTTTTTTCCTCTCTCTTTAAAGTACTTGTTTCTGTCTTCAACATTTATTTTATTTCTTTATGTTACAAGGTGAAGCCAAATAGGCTCCTGGAGTAACAGTGTATCTCATAGTAGGCTTTCCAGTCACAGACTGTAGATGAATAACAAAACAAGTACACATAGTGTTTTGCATGATTTTCCCCAACTGCCTCATTTGTGATAGATTTGTATGTAATTACAGTTAAGTGGTAGCTCAGAAATAGTTAATTTAGATTTATTCTGAAATCACCTAACTAAAGAACAGAAAACTGTGTGTGTGTGTGTACGTGTTTGTGTGTGTGTGTGTGTGTGTGTGTGTGTGTGTGTGTGTGTGTGTGGTGTCTGTATGGTGTATCCATGCATGTGTGGACCAGAACTAAAATTTGGATGTCTCCAACAATTGCTCTCACCTTATTTTCTGAGTTGAGGTTTCTCATTGAGCCTGGAGCTAGGCTGGCAGCCAATGAGCAACAGGAATATGCCCATCCCACCCCTTCCTCATCACTGGGTACCCCCACCCCTCCCCCATCACTGGGCTTACAGAAGCAGCTGCTGTACCTGACTCATCTGTAAATGCTGAGGATCCCATCTCACTTCCTCATGCTTACAGAACAGGCACTACTGATACAGCCATCTCGCCAGCCCAGAAAATGCTTTTTGAAAGAAAATATTTTTCCTGTTTTTCTGCCCAACATACAAAACTCTCTCCTCATAATGCAGAAGGATGATCCAGATCAAAAATATAACCAATTCTTTCTCTTCCTCTTGATGTTTTATACATGCATACATATCTTTCATGTCAATGGGTTTCTAACACAGAGACATAGCCAATTATCAATCATTCTGACAGTTATTTTTACTTAATATAGATTATAGTCAACTCAATACTCGATAATAGAAACTCCAATATCTCATCGCACACTCAGTGTTTAGCCAGGAATAATAGCTGTGGAATCAGCTACCACTTCTAGGGTTAGAAAATAAAAAAGACTTCCAACGACTAAAAACACATAGATAAGAAAGAAAGCCAAAGGAACTATATTTAGGCCTCCTTGGAAATTGTGTCACCTGGCTAGTACTTCTGTCTTTGTAAGCACAGTGATGCTGGTTCTGAAAACTATGAATTTTACACATTAGAACCAGTGTTTTCATTTATTAAATGCAATTTCTTTATTAAAAAGTTTCCACAGTTTTTCCATCTGTGTACAATTTGCAAAATTGTTTTGAAAGTAGACTATATGTGTATGAGTCTGCAAAGAGTACCAACTTAAGGTATGCAGAATGCTTTACAAGTCCCCTGCAGAAACAGTGTGCCAGTGGACGAGAAGAACAAACGGAAAGGAGAAATCTCCTGTGCCAGCTTCAGTCTTCTCTTCTCCCCCTTGGTCACCCCTCGGCAGAAGGCATCTAGAACAGCAACATCCTGTTTTCCCCACTTTGGAATGCACATTTATTTGACATTTAAGCATATTTGAAACTGGCATGAAAAAAGATGGCATGTCGTAGTTCAAGGGGTAATGTTTTCTTCTTCCAATGCCATACAGAATCACATGCTTCTAATAACATTTGCTTGCTTTTATGAAATGCAGTGTTTTTTTAAGCATAAATTATTTCCATAAGCAAACATTCTGACCCCAGTAATGATTGTTTTTCTCTTCTAAGTTCTCATATACCATCTGTTAAATAGTTTTACAGTTTTGAAGGGGTCTAGTGTTAATTTTTATAATTTTTAGTTTCTGCACTATTTCCTCTTTTAAAAGTTTGATTACACTTACTTTTAGTTGATACATATGGACAAAGAAATCATGCATATTAGTGGGGCACAATTTATCTAGTTTATTCCACTCTCCCACTTCTAGGATTAACTTCTTATTATTCTCTGTTGGACTTTCTCTGAGTTAACATTATCAACATATGCATTTCACACACCACACAGTGTTGGTGACCACACTCATAGATATATCCTTTTGGTTTCCTGAGATGGGAGCCAATTGGTGATGAAAACCATCCTAAGAGCAAGGACTTAAAGTCTCAACTCATTGTTAATAGAGCTTTTTGGTCTTCCCAGTATGACTATTCAGCTTCAAAATTTGTGAAAATTTATTATTATTTTTATTCAAAGTATCAACTCTGACACCAAGATGAAGAATCCATGGCTTGAGGGGCTCTTGCCTGGGAAAGTTGAAGTAGAGTTTAGAATAAACTTTATGTCTATTTTAAAGGACACTACAGACATTCAATAGCAAAGGCTGTATGTGACAGGTAGCACTCTGAAATGACCAGCAGACTTTATGCCAGCAGAGAGTAGAGAATTAAAATATGTCCCCAATCTCCTGAAGCCCCAGGAAGGGTTCAACTGGGAAAGAAAAGCAAAGTAGGTGATAATTCCTCTCTTCCCATCAAATATATTTCTGATATTTGCTTATGGACAAATGCATATGAACAAATGCAACAGAACTATATGAATTGTCTGTTTGTGGAGTGTTATATGGTCTAGAATGTTATCTCTTCACCTTATCTTTTGTTTGATCTTAGAGCATTTAAGTTTTTCAGAAGAATTGCAAGCATGTAACCTATTGTGGAAGAGATCACATCCTGCACTCTGGTTTTGTGTTTGAGTTGATATATCCAAACATACATGCAAAAATTAATGTATTGTCATATCAAAGCACTATTAGAGATAAGCAACTTCACAAAACAAAATAATGGGCCTTTTGTAATTTATTGGTGTGCTTAGTTAGCTGCTTTTGTTAACAAACGTCCCCAAACCCAAGATTTTTGTCTCAAAATCTCCTCACCCAGCCAATGCATATTTTATATTTCCTACATTAATAAAGGTAACAACTTCATCATAATTATGCCAATATATAGCATAGGCTGTTATGTTACCAACCTCCTAGAGATATCACTTTCAACTCAGCATTGCATGACAGTCTCTTCACCTCCCACTATCTTAACTTATACCATATATTTAGGTTTGTTTTTTATTAGAATTTTTTATTCACAATCTAAAAAACCTCTCCCTCAAACTTAGTAGCGTGTCATTATCATTTATTTAATCATTCTGAGTATATGAGTCTGTTAGGTTTTGATTGCTCAAGTCTAGACTTGCCTGGACTTGGCTCAAGATTCAACACAAAGGTCTTACAGCCTACTTCTTATTCTCATCAAAAGAACATACTTTCAAAGTATAGAAGCCAATCCCTCTGTCCAAATACTTTGAGAATCTTCCCCTGCACTATGTCTGTTACTATCCCATTACCAAAGAAAACTCAAGGGGCAAAGAGAAAGGGAGATGTGCACTCACATGGTGGAGAAAGGGAGGTGTGCACTCACCCAGCAACCCTCAACCCACCCTAGAGGAACTATAGAGTAAGTGGAGAAATTCATTCAGATCAATCTTCCATGTGGTTTAACCTTTGAGGATTTGTCATTGATTAATTGCTAGTCCTCTCTCTGTTAATAGTTTGGGGATTTTCTTTAAACAACATTATCCAAGCAAGAGTCTTCGTTTGTGACCTGGACAGTAACATGGAGAACAGCCTACCAACAAAACAAATGACCAAATACACCCTTATAAAATCCATATATTATAGCCCTAGGCTCCAATGTGACTTTACTTGGATATGGGGCCTTCAGGAATGTAGTTAAGGAGACCATAACTGATAGAATTGGCCCTTATAAGAAGAGGAGGAGACACCAGCGGATTCCTTCTTCCCATGTGAGCATAGACTAAAGGCCATGTGAAGACACAGCATGAAGATGGCTACACATGTCAAGAAGACTGAACTCACAAGAACCTGTATTTGAAGGCATCTTGAACATTGACTTCTCATTATTAGAAATACAAGAAAATAAATGTCAGTTGTCAAACTTTCCAGCCGTAGCATTTTGCTATGAGAATTAAGCAAAGAATGTCAAAGAAAGGAAGTGAGCGGATGGAATGTGTGGCTCAAGAAAAACAGACATGGAGGTTCACAAATTGAGGACAGATCACTATAGATGTCAAACCTAGAGAATGACGTAGCCTACTAGAACAATATCTTGTAGCACAAATCTTAAAAAGTCTTATAAAAAAAACAAACAAACTCAGGAGCCACGTATTGGGTTGAATGCTGGAAGATCAGAGAAGCAGAACAAGCCACATCCAATCTCACCTTGCCAAGTTCTCAGCTGATTCTGTTTCCTCAAACTGGAAGCCTCTGAATACTCATCCAAATGGATCTCAGCTGAACTGCTGCTAAAAGCTAAAAGCTTAAAAAGGCTCTATTTCCTAGTCCTCACACCTTATGTACCTTTCTGCTTCCTGCCATCACTTCCTGGGATTAAAAGCGTGTGTCACCACGCCCAGCTGTTTCCAGTGTGGCTTTGAACTCATAGAGATCCAGACCGTTCTCTGCCTCTGGAATGCAAGGATTAAAGGCTTGTGTGCCACCATTTTCTGACCTCTATGTCTGTCTAGTGGCTGTTCTGTTCTCTGACCCCAGATAAGTTTATTAGGGTGCACAATATATTGGGGGACACAATATCACCACAATATCCATCTGTGAATAAATGAGAAGTAAGAAAGCAAGGTGTGGGGAAGCTTCAGTAAGTGGGAGAGTGCATGCTTTGTTGGACTTTTACATACAACAGTATCATAGCCTGAAACGATAAGCTGCAGTCTATGACTGCAGCAAGGCAATTTTCACCCGGGGCCTAGACTCTCTACCACTGGCTATCAGAACTCTTTTTAGGGCTAGAGAGATGGCTCTGTCATTAAAGGATAAGCTCACAACCAAAAGACAAAACAACCACTCCAAATAACAACAACCCCCCAAGAATTCTTTGTAATACAATTGATAGATTCTAAGGGTCCCTTTTCTTCATCCCTTTCTGATCCATTCTGAAGCAATGGTTTTGACTAGGTTTCTGGACTGCAAATGGAGATAGGGAATCAAAAGAATGAAAAAGATGGTTAGAAATCAGTATTATATAGAAAAGTGGCAAAATCTGTTTAGTATATGAAAGAAGAAAGCTTACTATATATAATCAGGGATCTTAACTAAGATTATTTAAAAATGGTATTCAATAGCCAGTCCCCCATCTCCATGGAGATAAGAAGGCTACCAAAGCCTCAATGTGAGAAGTACTAATCTGAAAAGACTAGCTAGGAAAGAAAGGATTCTGTTAACAAACTGAAACCCCTTGTCTTAGGGTTTTCATTGTTGTGACTAGGCACCATGATCAAGGCAACTCTTACAAAAAAAAATTTAATTGGGGTGGCTGGTTTACAGTGTCAGAGGTTCAGTCCATTATCATCATGACAGGGTCTGGGGAGCATGGTGGTGTGCACGCAGATGTGACGCTGGAGCTGAGAGTGCTCCATTTGCAGGCAACAGGAAGTCGACTGACAAACACACTGAGGGAAACTTGAGCAAAGGAGGCCTCAAAGCTCTCCCCCACAATGACACACTTCTTCCAACAAGGCCACACCCCCTAATAGTGCCACTCCCTTTGGGGCATTTTCTTTCAAACCACCACACCCCCCTGATTTCATGCCAGCAAAAAGTAGAGACTCGAGTATCTCTAGTCTCCTGAAACCCCAGTAAGCGTGGCACAGTTGGGGTTCAACTAGTAAGAGCAAAAAATAGAGCGCAATTCCCCTCTTTTCATCAAATGCAGTAGAAAAAATATGTACAGATGCACAGGAATATATGCAATATAAATATGCAAGTCATGGCTGGCCTGTGTTAACTGAATTTTCTTGTGGAATGAATTCTCAGAGGTCATCTCAGGTGATGTCACTAAATCAAAGCTGAGGCTCTCCTTTGCCAAGCCCCTTTCATGACCTTGGGGAGGACACACTCAAAAACAAAGAGAAGATTGAGACTGGTGAGATGCTTCAGTGGATAAAGCTGCCTGCTGCCAAAGCTGAAACAGGGGTTACGCCCAGGGCCCACGTGGCTGAAGAAGAGAACAGACTTCCATGGTTCTCTGATCTCTACCAGTGTGCCACCGTGCGCGCGCGCGCGCGTGTGTGTGTGTGTGTGTGTGTGTGTGTGTGTGTGTGTGTGCGCGTGTGTGTGTGTATCTGCATGCACACACATCAAATAAACATAACATAAGGCAGCTTTTTTAAAAAAGAGAGGAAAGGTTGGGCAAAAGCAGTTAATAGAGCCCTCTGTCACATTGGGCAAGCTCTGCAGAAATAATCCATTCCTTGTTTTTCTTCTTAACCACAGATGTTCTGGTGCTCCTATCAATGAGCTCTGACTGCTTCTCTGACATCTCTCTGGTTCATTTCCCTTTGCTATTCCCATGCATCCCTTAACCAAGAACACCGAAGGAAAAAAAATATTTGCTAAAGCAATTACAAAAGGTATAAACTTCTCTATGTATTGAAATATTTCACCGTGTTCACTTCTCCCATGGTACCTGGACTTGATTACATAAGACTTGATAACTTTGAATTTTCCCTTCAGGCCTCTGGAAAAAAAAAACAGTCATTTTGATTCTAAGCGTCACTTGGAAATAGTCCCAAACTGATTTCTGCATTGTGATAAATAATGTCAACCAATTCCCCAATCTCCAAAACATGTAATACTTGAGACTTCTTGGCTCTTGGCTCACATTGTATAAAAGAAAGGAACAGAGAAAGAAAGAAAGAAAGAAAGAAAGAAAGAAAGAAAGAAAGAAAGAAAGAAAGAAAGAAAGAAAGAAAGAGAAGGAGATGAGTCTGCCTCCAGGTTCCCATGTGGGGTAGGTTTTCTTAGGAACACTAATCCACACAGCTCAGTACGCAGCTCCAAAGGGATGTATGCACTTCTGTCTCTGGCAAGTCCAGTGACAGCAGAGAGACCCCTGGGGACTGTGTTCCATGGGAAGCTCAATGATTTTGAGCAAGAAGTGGTGCAAATGAAGGGGGAAAGAGAAAGGGCAAGGACCACAAAGGAGCTGACCTCCAGAAGGCGCAGTGACAATGAACACTCTCCTTCCATATGCACATGAATCAGGAAGTAGCTGAGTGGAGCCCCATCCCATGAAATCTATTCTCTGAAGCATGTGTCTACCTCCCATTAGCATTGAATGAATGAGCCTTTTGTGATAATAATGAAGCTCAGAGAGAGAGACCTTTGCTACCTAATCCATGGGAGTATATTCTTCTCATGATGCGCGCATAACTCCTATCAGAGCTAATGGCTGTTGTAAACCGGCATCAAACAGTCGTCTATCCCATTTGTCTGGAAAAGTAAAGGTCTGCCTTTGCAAACCTCATTATCATTCAAGCTGATCTTTCTCTTCGCCTTCTCTCTCAAAGGCTATGTCTCTCCCTGGAGGTAGTTATGAGAAGGGGGAGCCTTGAAAATCACACAGATTCGGGTGCAGCTTTACTCTATGGTTCTCAGTCTGTTTCTCTTGGATACCAAAGAAAAGGCTTTCAGGTCCAAAAAAGACATCATTCTTTCCACAAAATGGGTTCACATTTACTCAAAGAACATATGTTCTGAGAATGTGATTCAGCAAAGGTTAGCCTGAAACCAGAAAAGTTTATGAATTCTTTAATTCAGTGAATAAAATCAGACCAGTTATTCAGAACTCTGTGAATTTTTAAATCCTTTTATGTTTTTTCTTACATAGAATTTTACAAAGTATACTAAGAAAATGAAAATAAGAAAAAAGAGATGAAAGTGATTTTTCTAACTAATAGAAACTGCTTTTTAATGACTGTTATTTTTATTTATTTTTGCATTTCAAATTTTGCATAAGGCATCCAGTCTAATATTATGAAATGCCATCTTTCACTATTGAATGTGCCTTATTGTCTGTCCTTTGAGATACAGCAAGCCTCTTCCTGAGCACAGATGTAGGATATTGTATTGTACACTACCTACCTCTAATATCTTAATGCAATGTTCAGTAAACTACGTGCAGTTAAATGACAGTATTGTATAAACTGAATAGAATTTCCAGAATCTTCTTCCTCCTGTGTCCCTTGGTGAGACAGCACAAAAGGTCATTTCATCTGGAACTGGGAAGGGGGTGGGGTGGAGTGTAGTCCTTGCTTTGCCATTTGGTGTCCTACAAGGCAGCCCAGGAGAATGATGCAGAGAGTTCTCATTTTCCTCCGCTGTACACGCAGCAGCTTCCCATCCCCATCACATCTAGAGGCCACAGTTCCCATGAACTCTCCTCAACTCCATACTGGAGCCCATACTTGCCTGTCTGCCCTGATTTCTGCCACACACCTGCTTATCACCCTGTACCTACTCTTGATGATCACATGACTTCTGCTGCTCAGCTTCTCCACAGCTATGTGAACCTACTGTGTTATTATTCTTATAATAAAGCACTTATCTTAGGTTAAGGGGGTTGGCTTTTCTGATTTAGTAGTGCTGGTTAGTATGACTAGGTCTAATGGTTAGTGTTGGTTATTAACTTGACATGGTCTAGAGCAGCATTTCTCAACCTATAGGTCGTGATTCCTTTGGGAGTTAAATGACCCTTTCACGGGGGTCACATATCAGATATCCTGTATATCAGATATTTACATTATGATCTGTAACAATGGTAAAATTATAGTTATGGAGTAACATATGAAATAATTTTATGTTTGGGGGTCACCAGCACATGAGGCACTGGATTAAAGGTGCATCAGCATCAGGAAGGTTGAGAACCAGTAATCTAGTGTCACCCAGGGGACAAGCCTCTGGGTGTGCCTGTGAAGGATTATCTTGATTTGATCACTGACGAGGGAAGACTAATTGAAAAGAGGACTACATCATCCTCGAGCTTGGGTCCTAGACTACATTAAAGAGCAGAAAGCTAGGGGAGCAGCAGCCTTCAACTCTGCTTCCTGACTGTGGATGTGACCAGTTGCCCTGAGCTCCTACCATAATGACTCTATCCCAGAACCAGGATCCAAAATAAGCCCTCCCTCTCTTAAGTCACCGTTGTTAGTACACTCTATCACAGCAAAGGACAAGTCACTAACACAACAGTGTAAAGCACAAGACTTCTGCTCTTCATTTGGAAAATGAATACATCCTAAGATTCTTAAATACGTGAAGACACAAATGTTCCTGTAAAAGAAAAATACTGCTTTATTCATTTGAAACAGAGGGTTAACTTTACAAAACAAAGACACACCAAGAATATTCAGAGCACAAGACCTGAGGAGGGGCAGTTTTCTAACTGAAAGAAAAAAATGTTTTCTATTTATTTTACTCATAATCTGTAGAAAATTGTTAAGATGAACAAAGCAAGATTTCCACCTTAACATTGCCTGTTTAAATTATTCAGTTTATAATAAGTACTTCAAGGGGATAGTCTGTCATTTAAATAGATTTCTTAATTTTGTTGGTTTTCCTCATAATTCAAATTACTGAATTTGTCATTGAATTTATATTCCATTTTGTGAAAGGAGAACAATACAGAAAAATTCTAGCCCTTTGGAAAATTAGTTCACTCTAAAGCTGTATTTTTCTTTCTGTTCCCAAATTTACATTTTCAATCTTACTCTTTATCTCTTTTTAAATATAAAAGGAGATAAATTCTACTTTTGAGCATTCTACACCTTGAGCTTATCTAAGTTCTTAAGCTCTGTATTTAGGCTGTTTAGACAGATTTGGTTGTACTTCACATGTTTAAAGAACATTGTTCTAATTCTCAGATTGTTTTTTTTTAATCTCCAGTCATGAGTTTGGTTTTAAATACATAATTTTAAAACTTGTTAGCATGAATTTGGCAAAAATGGTTAGTGTTGTCAACTTGACAGATACTAGAATCATCTGAGAGACAGGGCTTTGGACATCCTCATGGGGGACCACCATGATTGGGTTGATTGACTTGTGAAGGCCTACCACTGTGGATCCCACCCTTCCCTGGCTAGGACGCTTGACTGTGTAAATGGAGGAGAGCTGAACAGCAGCAGGCAATCGTCACTCTGTGCTTCCTGATTGTGAATACGGTGTGAGCAGCTGCTTCAAGCTCCCACTGCCTTGACTTCTCTGACGTAATGGACTAGATCCTTGAACTCTGAGCCTGAATAAAACCTTTCTCCTTCAAGTTGCTTTTGTCAGAGTATTTTATCACAGCGACAGAAGAGAAATTAAGACAGAACTTTTTAAATTTATTGTTTTGAATTGTGGCACTGGGGATTGAACCAGGGCCTTACACATGTTTTCTTTACTACTGAACTACATCCCCAGTAATGTTTTATAGCCTCAGCTCACCATCATACTGCTTTTGTATCATAAAACATTCCACATTTTAAGCCAAACATTAGCAGACTTCCATTTCCATCATTTCACCTGTAAGAAGATAGATATGACCCATGCACCATCTGCAAGTCACAGCATAGCATTCTGTTCCCTGTGTGGCTTTTCAATTCCTGAAGATCCAGACAAACTGTAAGGTAATGATTTTAAGGCAGGAAATACATGCAATCCATTAGGAATGTTATCTGGTGCAGCCCCGGCCCCCAAATTTAAGCCAAACAACTCTTACCCTCAGCTGTAGTACATGGAGCTTAGGAAAAAGAATAAGGTAGTGTCTGGGAGAACGCACTGCGGGTTCACGCTGGAGAAGTGTCCAAATGGATTGGTAACACGAGGAAGAAGGAAGGTGGTTGGTAGGAGCAAGTATGACATCCTTGGGACAGGAGAGTCAAGAGAGTCTAAATATTTCCTGATGGTGATGGGGAAAAAAGGTGGAAAACTTGGACAAATCCTAACTAGCCCACGAGGCTTTGGAGTAGTACGTTTGCTCTGAGCCTTATGTTCATTTTTTATACCTTCCTGTTGACACTATTGATGTGAGAGGGGTGGATACATTTAATATGGTCAAGGATGGGCTAGCAGAGCACCGCTAAGATGAAGACAAATGTACTTTTGATCATCCCTTCAAGTCCACTCACTGGCATTGGTTTAGATGACACTGATTTTGAGAGATTATTTTTTTCCAACATTTGCTTTCTTTCTTTTTCTTGTCCCCAATCTTTTGAAAGGATTCAGCACAATTTTTTTCAATCATACATATGATATATATCACGCGCATATGGTACTCTATTGTACATAGCATGTCCCATGTATAATGACATGTGTAATATGCCATATGAAGTTTCAATTTTATACTATGAACAATGAATTATGCAGCATGTGCCAAGAATGACTGTTGTGTGACCTTTCTTAGGGAGACATGAACTAATGTCTGTTCATGCCAGACAGGGCTCTCATGTCAGGCCAAAGAAACGATTCCACACGTACCCAGCTGAGTGAACTGGTGAGTTTATCGGGGTGACTGACAGAAGCATGGGGGACTAAAAGGTAGCTGTATGACAAGAAAGCCCACCCAAGCGTGGGTGGCTACTGAAGAAAGCTGCATCCCCCTCAGGGGCTGAGGACAGTTTTGGTAAGAGAGATTCCTGTTTTCAGCACTTGTTTCTGCTTTTGTAACCGTGTGGATTTTGTGTATCATTTTCTTAGGAGGTGGGGCCTGTAAATTTTGTTTACTTTCTGAGTCTTAGGAAAGCCTCTCCTCCCTCCAGGGGGGCATGTTTGAATTTGGAAAGAGCATGACAATGATCTTGAGCCAAGTATTATAGTTCTTGATTTTGTCTTACAAGTCTTCTAGCCCCAAGTGCGCATTATGATATTGAATGTTTTCTATTTTTTGCTTGGGAAAAATTACTGGGACTACAGTAGAACAGAGCTAGCAGATCGGCTAGTTCTCATCATGGGTTATCTCCTGGATGGTAATTCTATGTCATTACCTCAAGCGAAGCTGTCCCTATTCTACTTAATAATTCTACTTAACTGTATTTTGGAAAACAGACTTAGTTTTCCAAATAAGCAGGGGCAAATGGTCGACAGAGATACACCGAAGGCCTTATCACAGAGTGGAAAAGTGAGCTCTCATATGTCCCCTGTAGTGTAGCATGGTGTCACAAGGTGCTGGCACACATCTGGCATCCACAGTACAAAGAATGGGGACCACAGAGAGATAGTGTCAGGAAGTACAGTAGGAAAAGAACTAGAAAGGGGGTCGAAACAGCCAAGAGATTGGAAAAACAAAACTGCATCCTTTCTACTCAGAAAGGCAGGGTTTACACCAAAGACTGGCTCCTCACTCACTAATTTCTCAGCTTTGACAACCAGATGTTGTCAAATTGTGACCAAAAGCAGAAAAGCACATTCCTGAGTGTCACGAGCCACTTTTTGCCTAAATTATATGCATGTGTCTTGTGAGAGAAAGAGTGAGCCAGAGGGATGAGTGAGCTATTCCCTGGGGACTTCTTGGCTAGCCAGAGTAAGACAGTGGTAACGTGATGGAAAGAATGCAGAACAGTACAGTGATGTGTGCGTGGTGAAAATGTGCACAGAACTAGTTTCAAACAGCCTCATTTGGGGAAGCCTTGGAAACCCCTTGTCGGCTTGTTTTTGTTTTTAATGGAATACTGGTTAGGAAGAAAAGCACACATGTGTGTTAACTGTAAATGAAGATGCCAAACATAAGGAAAACAGGGTTTCTTAACAAGGTCTGGTCTGGAGTAAATCCTGCACCCACTGGCTGGAAGTGTGCGTCCACAATGCCCCGCAACACGGCAACAATCGCTACCCAGAACTTCTCCGAGCTCCATAGGAGGGAAAGGTGAGCCAAGGTGCAGTATTACATCTATTATTCATGCCAGGTCTGTGCTCAAGCTAGAGTTTCCACGAAACGTCTCACAGGCAAAAGGAAAATGTTTGCAAACATCAGAGATGAGCGAGGAAATATCATTATCTATGATCTAAATACCAAAGTCTGTGCATTTTTGATTTTGGCAAAATGGACGATTCCCTTCCTCCCTACCCCCTTAAGGCGCCAAAGACTCTCAAATATCAGCTGATAGTGAAGAAATGGGAGAGTATTCTTGGACAGTGGAGGGATGAAATTGGAAGACCTGTAATGATCTGCAAACTCTGTTGGAATCCAGCAGCTGTATTTGGGATACACAGACACACTTAACAAAACAACAGTAGCGTGGTACATACATACAAAATTATGTGTTTATTTTTTCTTGAGATTTTCTTTGTGCATAACATTTTCACTGACTTTTTTTTTTTGGAGCCCGTGCGAAGAATCAAATTATGCTTATTAAAAATATGTGTGTTTCTGGAGGGATATGCATTCCTATAACCTTCATTATGATGCTCTTAATTAACCAATATGCTTCATAATAAAGTATCTAGCTGTCACTAAAATCAACACTTTCCAGTTATTAATAGATTAAGGAAGGAATGTTAATTTCTTCAAGCTCCATTTCATTTGGTCTCATTACTTCAGGAGCCAGATGGTTACAGGGCTGGACCTGTCAACAGTTACTGTGAGGAAGAATACATTGAGAAACACCAAACCCAAGTACAAATAACAGGCGAAAAATGAATAAAGCGGTAGCCAGGCATCATGTGCAGGGCAGGGCAGAAAGTTATTCTGACAATAAATAAAATTATGAATCAGATACATTCTAATTGAGGTTTTGAACAAATGCCCAACTTTTTCTTCCCTTTCCCCATCACGTTTTTTTTCTCCCCCAAATAACCACCAAGCAGAGGGCTCCAGCTGTGTGCCCAACCACTCGCCATTTTTCAAACGCCTGACTATTTCTCTTATCTCCCGGACTGCCAGAATTTGACAGTTCTCCTACACTGTTGGTTGATTGATGATGTCAACTTAGAGGAGACAGTACCACCAGCAGCCAATTTTTTCAAGATGTTTTCTTCTTTGATTTTTAAAAATTCCCCTCTGAGTAGTTCAGAAAGCAGCCTCTCTGAAGGGCACCTCCAGCCTGGTGCTTCCGGACTTCGTCTCATCCTGTTTGCAGCCCACTAATGGGTGAGGTAGTTGTTCCTCATATCCTGCACGTTGGGTGAAACTAATCCCTAAGTTTCCCACCAACCTCAGAGTGCACAGCATTCAGTAACTGTCATCTCATGTTCAGAGCAAAACCACAGATGCTGGCATCTTAGAACACAGTTTTGGCGGATTTCTGTGCTTTGACTATGCCAGTTTCCATTACCTGCCAAATAAGGTCACTGTGTTCTCCTTGTGAAGAAATTTGTTCAAGTATGAAGTGTTACACAACTTGCATTCCTATGCCGTAATTGCTGCTCCTGGACATCATCCTGTCTCCACTCATTCTTAATTACAGACATGTAAACACCTGCCACCCACCCCCCAAGTAGACAGGAAGCAATCTGCAAGTTGCTTTTTCCCTCCCCTGCCCTCCACCCCTCAACCCCATTTTAGAGGGTGAGGATCAAATAGCACAGACTTGCTGGACATTCGCACTGACAAGTCTCACGATGGAAGACTAATGACCTTCAGGACTTGAAGAAATCTTAAGAGTTTTCTGTCCAAACCTTGCGTCTTACAGATTAGAGAATCAAGAAATCACAAGAACTTATTGGAGTCCAGGTCCTAGATAACACCTAACCTGTTCCGGATCTACGATGGGAAGGCTCAATAAAATTCAAGCTGCCCTTTGACTGTGGATAGCAAATTAATCACAGCGCCATCGATTTATAAGTCAGGAGGTTCACTCGCTCATCCAATCCTGTCCTCGCATACTGTAGAGCTGTAGCGAGACTAGGCACTGCAGTAGACAGTGGGGTCACCTGCAGAGCAAACACACCTCTATCCAGCAATTTCTTTCAGCAATATTTTCAACTTTTCCAGGAAATGAACTTGTACCTAAATAACCAAACAAAATGGGAAGCACGCTTAAGATTTACCTAGCATTCATTATGACTAAAAGATTGTTACTTTTAGAATAGGTCTTCTCCATATAGAGAGAAAAATCCTTATACATTGTTCTTTTATCTGGACTGCTGACGTGTGCCTTAAAGGGGGAAAGAATGCAGTTAAAGTCTAAGGAAAATTCTGGAAGATCCAAAGAGAACTATTATTACTTGTGCTTCTTAACGCCTCTCTTTGAAATATGCAAGCATTGTCAATCTATTCTGTGTTTAGTTAGGCCAGGTTAGCTGAGGCTGAGAGCCTCTACCTTTTAAGTTAACATGCTGATGCTTCACGTGACTAAAGAGTGTTGTTTAGGTTTGTATCCTTGTCTTCAAATTCCTCAGCACTAGTTTTCTAAGGAATACAGAGCAGTTAGTTGTAAATTAATGACAGTAGCTGGTATCTATTCCCAATTCCCCAGGAAGCTGAGGCAGAAGGATCTTGTGTACCCTGGAGTTCTAGGTAAGTCTGGGCGACAAACAAAAGATCGAGTCTCCAAGAAACAATTAATTAACGGTTGGTTAAGAACTCTGGTTCTGGGGCACATTCCTGTTGGTATGGATATTGAAGACATGAAGACTCTTTCATGCCTAAATTGTTAGTGGTAAAGTTTTATTGTTGTTGTTGTTGTGTTTGTTTTTTTCTTCAAGAGCAACAGAAGGAACAGTTCATGAGAAATACATTTCTCCTCTCAAAATTCAAAGTGGTAATAGATCCATTGAGTACTTGGGAAAGCAATGTATGTTCTTCCCACTAGAATTACCTACTTACCTACTTAATAGACGAATGTTCATTTTAAACTTGTCTCTTAGTTCCAAGCACTAATAGTAACCAAAACGTCCACCATCGTGGCCACAGCCAACCCTTTTGCTCTTCTTTCATTGGCTGGCTATGGTTACACGGGGTCCCTAAGTACTTGTCACTGGCATGGATAGAAAATGCCACTGACAATCACACTTGCCTGGGTAAACAAAGAAGACACGAAGACACGTAGGTCAGGCCCAGGAAATGTTTATTCGTCACAGGGACTGAGTAGTCTCTTGGGGAAGGTTCAATCTTACAGAGAGAGAGAAACTGGCATGTTAAATTTGCTTCAGTAAAATATCCCAGCATCGGACAGCTGGCTTAATCTTAAATTTGAGCTATTGTTTGTCACTTGTATTCTCCCAGCCAACTGACCTTGAAACCTAGAAAAGGGGAGCTAGGAGAGTAAACCAAATGAGCTATTTTCTTACAAGGTCCCCCGAGTCATTGGAGATGCAGAGGATCTTGCATTATAATGAGAAGCAGGCAGTCTGCCACTGGGCAATGCTCGCCCACCATGGGCTGCAACACATCATTCCCACCAGCGGCTTCAGTCGCCCGCCGTCAAGCTTTTACTTTGGGAGCAGTATCAATCCCCCATAGCTTCGACGAGCAGTCAGAGGCAATCCCATCCCAGCCTGGGGGTGTTAGACACTTGGAACCATGGATGGAGCATGGGCTCAGATTCTCCTTGATAGGAACCTGCAGCTGGAGTAGGGACAAGCATCTCCACAGAGCTCGGAGAATGGGAGCGCCTGCTGCTCCTTGAAATGATACACAGAACAGATTCTCGAAGGCTCCTCCAACTGACCCCAGGAAGTGGAGACTCAAAGAAGGAAAGCCATTGCAGCCTTTCACAGTCGGAAATAAGGCCAGCGACAATAGGGCCCCATTTTACCCTCAGGATGATGAAACTTGGGAGTTAGAGACAGCACAGTAGGCAGCAGGGGAGTTCTTTGACAAAAATTTTCAAAGGAGAACCCTGACTTTTGTGTTTAGTCTGTCTCACACCGTCAGACACTGAAATGACAAGTCTAGGTTTTCATCTACCATGTGGGGACTGTAGAGACTTCACGGGGTCGTTTTTGATGCCATATTTTAAAAGTCCTTTATGCACTAGCTCTACATCTTCAGCAGGCTGAGAAGGACTGAAAGTTCCCACAGTCGGACCAGATTTTGATTTTATTTCTGACCATAGATGTCCACCTTCCCTTTCCTTAGCTTTTACTTAATAAAACTTGAAATTATAAATTCTTTCTCTGCCTCCCATCCCCATGGAAATATAAAATTTCTCTCAACCTCTTGACAGTTTTACAGTCTCAGAAGGTCTTTCTCAAAAAAAAAAAAATGCAGTCGTCACAGAAGATGGTGACTGTCTTGGTTACTGTTACCTTGTGGTGACAGGTATCCTATCCCACAAAAGGAACTTAAGGGAGATAAGATTTATCCTGGCTCATGATTGGGGGAAAGGCAGGGTTAGAGTCCATCACTGTGTATAGGCATGGAAGGGGCTAATTACACAGTACTGACCAGGAAGCAGAAAGAGACAGGCCTGAGGCCTGGCTATAGGCCTCAAGGTCTAATCCTGCTTGCCCATTGCTCCAGCTTCCTGAAGACTCCATAACATCCTCTAGACTATGTCAGCAGCTGGGGATGTGGCCCTGAGGGCAACATTACATGTCATAACAGTGACCTCTCCCTGGCTCTGTGGAAGGGTAAAAACCAAACTTCTGTGAGGGTGACCCAGTGCAATCGACCACCTTTATCCGTGCTGTCCTCCAGCACCTTCCCCTTGGCTCATCTCAGAGCTCTGTCTCCCTTTGTCTCGGCACAACATAGTTCAATCTCTCTTACCACACTAGACTTAAATGAACGTCTCCTTGCCTGTGTAATTCTATCCGGCTTCCTTTTCTGTGATAACACCTGTGGATCGAACCTTTCCTCGTGCTTTGACTGACCCTGGCTGAACATGTCACTTCTACCTGAATGTTTCCTGCCGTGCTCTTCTGACTTTGCTATTGAAAGACTTCTTTCTGGTTTCTGAGGGCTGACGTAGCCTAGTCTTTATCACGGGACTTGTTCTTTGTCCCTTTGCCTTATCAAAAGCTGTCTGACCTGTACTCTGTCTTGGTGGGTAGCTGGGATTCCGTGCTGTCTGATGCTCGTGTGGACTAAAACAGTACAATGTGCTAAGGCCTGGGAACAGCCTCTCATCTTTGCACATTCACGGCTGAGTCACTTCTCCCCTAACTCCTCCGAGTCTGAACCATTTCAGATCT
This sequence comes from Peromyscus nudipes, assembly GCA_902168325.1. NCBI lineage: Eukaryota > Metazoa > Chordata > Mammalia > Rodentia > Cricetidae > Peromyscus > Peromyscus nudipes. Next base: position 47,997 of record CABHPH010127600.1, read on the forward strand.
CAGCTCTTATCTGCCTGGCTTATCTCATCATTATCTAATTAAATTACTCCTGTTATCGTCTGAGGTCTTCTGAGCACCTGGGCTAGCCTTAAAGACTGATTATCATTTACCAAATTCCTTTAGAATGTTATTGGAATAGAAGCATGGCTGTGCTCATTCCAAGATGAGAACCTGAGACTCACAGGTTATGAAACATATCTGTAGGCACAGGGCAAAGGCTCAGTCACCTTGGTGACTTTCCCTTATTTATTTGTGCACTGAAACAGAGTCTTGCTACACAGCCCAGCCTGGCCATACCTGTGACTCTCTTGTCACCCTAGCATTAGGTTCCAGGCATTAAAACTCAGAAACTGCTGATGGTGATTAGACTCTCCCTGCTTTGTAGTCGTTCCCTCTTCCATTTGTCTAATTCTGACTTTCTTCTGGTTACTAGTGGTGCTAAGGAAATAGCATCCTAAGCTTTCCTGGGCCAGTGTGAAATTTAATTCAGCAATTCGGTCGTACAAGCATTTAGCTGAAGTTTACCAGAACTCTGAGGTATTTCTGTAAGTCACACCTAAATACATTGGATACCATTAAAAAGAGGTTTTGGTGAGTCTGTAAATATTTATGAGTTTCTTACTGTTACTTTTTCCATGGCTCTTTCGTTTCTGTTTGAGGTATTTTTCCTTAGCATCTGCTTTGCTCTCCCTACCACACGAAGTCTCCCACACAGTTTACTCATGACACATTGTCTTTATATCAAATATTCTCCTTTCCCACTGAGCTGTTTTCTAGGGTTCTACTGTCACATCAATCATATTTGAAATCCTAAAATGAGATCTGACATACCCACATTTTTTTGGAATTTATATAAATAAATCTGAGCCGTGTGATAGGGAGCCGAGTCTAGTACATACAGAGGTTTTTAATTTTGAAGAATGAAAGGTTCCTGCTCTTTTCCATGGCAGGTCAGGAAGCATGAATAATTCTACTGTGGAGTGGCATGCTTATCTCAAATGATAGATCAAAGGCTTCTGTCACAGTTACCTGGAAACATCTTGCTCACCAACCCACTTTGAAGCTTCAGTGGCCAGGCCACCAGGAGAATGGAATGGCTTTGCTACAGCTGCTCTAACAAATTGCTACAGACCTGATGTTTTAACACAGCACACCTATTTTCATATGGGTCTAGATGTCAGAGCCCAAGATCATGTTATTGATTTGTTTTGTTTTTGGCTAAACCCAAAGTGTTAGTAGGTCTCCTGTGTTTCTTCTGGGATCTCTGATGGAAAAATTAGTTTTCTTTTTGTCTTCAGCTTCTAGAAGCTACTTTTGTTTTTTGGCTCATGACTGCTTCCTGCATCTTTAAAGCCTAGGCTGTAGCATTTCCTCACCACCTCTAACTTATTTTTCATGTCTTATTTCTTCTCTGTCTTGTCCTTATGATGACCCTTCTGATCATACAGGGCCCACCCGAGTAATTCAGAATGATCCCTAAGTGAAATCATGTCTATAAACTTCCCCTTTACCATATAAGGGTATTGGATCTGGACACAATGAAGAGATATTGTCAATCTGCCACAAATGATCTCTTTTCCCGTGTTGATAGCAAAAGTGGTTGAAAATATTACTCAGTCTTTGCTTTTCTTCTCTCTTCTCTCCCTTTATCTCTTGCTTTCCACATGAGATTCAATGGAGTGATGGATTGTGAACTTCAGATCTTAACTGGGGCCCTTGACAGAAAGTCTGTCTTCTGTCTCTGTCCTGAAATACAAATGTGATGGTTGCATCTTTAGTCACCAAGATGTGATTCAATTCTCAAGTCCTCTTTGAAGGACATTGTGGTCTAAAATCAAGGCAGAGCAAAAGTCACTTGGAAGATTTTCTAAAGTTTACACAGAGTAATTTGAATTGTTTTGAAATGGTTTGCAGTGGAACATATCATTTCAGGCATCCCAAGAAACAGTTCTCTCGTGGTAAGAAAAAAATCCACCACACCCAGAAAGAACAGAGAAAGTTATTACAGGACCCAAGTTCCCATGTTTCTTTATATCAAATACTGGATGATTTCAACTAAATTCAGAATTATTTTTGACAACTGAGTACATTCTTTCCTAAATTTTAGCGTATCTTAGAGGATATCAGCAGTTTTCAAAAGTGATGCAACATCTGCAACTGAATGCATTTAGAACATCACTTTCTCCATCCCCCATGCCAGCAGCAACCAAACAATAAGGTCAATGCACCTGGCACCACTGTGGGTCACTTGGAACTTCTGAAGAGCAAAGAGCTTTTCCCATCCATCCTAAAAAGAAGATGAAAAATCAGATACTCAAAAGGACTTTGGCTATATGCATTTTAAAATCCTCCATGTCAAAAGAAACCTCTCTTTTTTAATATAAACAGCGGACAAAATTAAATGCAAAAGAGTCTGCTAATGCGAGACTGAGATTCTCAGAGGAGCATCAATTTTCCCACATTCCACACATTCTGAATATTAAGGCTTTGCATTTAAGAGACTAGCCAGTTCTGAAAAACACACTGTTTGAAGCATAATGTATCCAAATGAAAAGACGATGGTAAATCTCACTGTTCTGCTATGTATGACCACAGAGGGGTCAACTTTTGATGGTGCAGGGCATAACTGGTGTGAGTACATATGGTCCACGCCTTTCACTTTTCCTTCCTTGCCTACAGCCCTTTTCTCTAAAAGCATTTGCAAGCTCATGGAGAAGTAAAGGAGAGCAGGCGATCTGGTCCCCAACCCACGGCTCACTTAGTGGCTTAGTGGAGGAAAGACTGGAATTGTCATTAACCAGCAGAGAATTCACATAGCTTGTCCCTTGAGTTGTTCCCCAGGAAAGTAGGGACCCGATCTCACTCCGAGGTGATCTCCCATCGCCAGAGGTCCCAAAATGACCAGTAAGTTGATACCTTGTAAAAACAACTTGCATTGCTGGAAGATTCTGGGTTTGGCTTTTTTTTGTCATAAAGATAGATTACACATACAGGAAATGAGATAGAGCCCAATGCAATGGGCAGTTTATTGCAGGGGAGTGTTATATCATATGAGCTATATACGCTTACTTAACCATCCTTCCCTGATTTTGGAGACAGGCACAGAGAATTTGCAGTAAACATGTTATTGAATAACAATAGCAGTGATCTGTGTTTATACAGCTTCTCTTTTCCAGAGAGTTGAGAGTGCTTTATAAACAGTATCTCATTAATCTTCACACTTTCTCTATATGGAAGGCGGTTTCAGCCATCATCACTCACGTCTTTATCAACACGGTAACAGTTGCCTGCGGAGTGGCTAAGCACCTTGCCCAAGGTCACTGAGGGAGTGAGTGGCAAAGCCAAGAATAAAACTCGGGGCTTTGACCTTCCAGTTCAGTATTCTCTCCAGGAGGCCACACTGAAGTAAGAACAGTTTCTTACATGCATATTCATAAATCTCCCAAGAAAAATTTACCATTTTACAATATTTTCATGAGCCAAACTTTTATGCTAATTGGTGATGGTTTAATATAAACCCCAATGGCTTTAAAAAATGGATGGGGAAATAAATACTGAAATTCTACTAAGACTGAATTCAGACCTCAGTCTCTAAACCTCAGTAGTCATCTAGATCAGCAGCAGTTGCCTGTGCATGCTCATTAGCTGAGCAAGGTGAAAGAAAGCTGAGGAGCAAGCAGCAACCATGCAGACTGTGAAGACCCCAAGGAAACCACTACACTCTCAGTTCTCCCACAGTTGGAGGTGGGGGGAAGGCAAGATGCACATCAGCAAACATTGCTGTATTTTCCTAGTTTATTGCTTATTGTTTGCTAGGCATATACCGATCCTAGAGTAGTTTGTGGTCTGTCAGGAAAACATGGAAATTCATATACACAGTGTCAGGGGAGAGAAGGAATCCATAGATAACAAACACTGTCTGAGGTCATTAGACAAGACCAGACCAAGCTCCAGCCCTTCAAAGATCTTGTCTAACCCATGAGGTTTGATTTCAAACATGGTGTTTCCCATTCTTGGGTCACTCCTCTAATCTGCATATGGGATATATTCCCATCTCTAGCTATCAGCTGTTCTGTTACTTCTTAGGGAAGTCTCCCTGGGGTTGTCCTCATTGTTAATCATGGAACCCTCTATGTCTCCTCGGTAGTTTTCATCTCAGTTGGCATAATGGTGGTGTTTGTTAGCTAGCTTAGAATTGGTCTCCTTCTCTGAACTGTATGCTTCTGTGGAAAGTACTGATTCTCTGGTTAACATTCACTTGGTGTAAAGATGGTGGCTGAATGGAACCACTTTGCCCGCCCCTTAGGATTGTGGTGAAATATGAATGCATGGCTTCTGTCAAATGGACTAGCACCATGACAGGTTCTTAAGTTCAATAAATGACAGCCTAAAAGTGACATTAAATGTCTACACAACTGATGATTCAGAAATGATTATTTTGCAAAATGGATATTTTTATACAATGGTAAGAGTGGAATTAGAGAAGGGAAACTAATAAGTATAGCCTAGCTTAATCGGAGTGTAATTATGAAAAGAAGAGGTTGGGAGCTGCAGGGAATGCTTATGCTTGTGTATGTGTGTGTATGACTTATTCATATACTGAGGGCTGAATAATGACAGAGTAAGAGAGGCAGGATTGTTAGTGTGTGGTATTAATAATGCATAGAAGGTGGCACAGTACCCACCTCTGATCTTGGGGAAGCTATGTTACAAGATCCCTAATATATGCCAGATATAGCTAAAACATATCCATAAATACCTATGATGCTATGTAATTTATAATTTAGATATGATAAGATCAATACAAATTCACAATAGAATAATTCCAATATGCAGTAATAAAAATTATATAAATATGGTCTCTCAAGACTTTTTCATGCATGAAACTTGCTTTTCTGTGGTAGTGTGATACAGTGCCTACATGTAAAGATGAAGTGAAGTGAATGATGTAAGCACTGTGACAGATTTAGGCAACTAGGTAAGGGTTTCTTGAATGTAAGCGATGTGAACCAAGGTAGTTCATCTTATAACCAAAATGTCCAAGAGTAATTAATGGTTGGGTAGCAAATACAGCAGGGACATACTGGACTAATAAGGTCTGAATACCATGCCAGGCAGAATGAAGTGAGATTTTATGGTATTATTCGGAACTGTTTATAATTTGCAACTTTTGAGCTGGTTATTTCCATAATATTCCGTTTGTGATTTTCAGAGAATGACTGATTGTGGATAACTGAAACCACAGAAAGCAAAACCACTGTTTTGCCCCCAAACTGTGGCTCAGAGGTACAGCAGTTGCCTAGTGTGCTGAAGGCCCTGAGCTCAGTCTCCAACACTGGAGACACCAAAACAAAACTCAGAATAAAAAAAAATTACTGGCAGGGAGCTGAGAGCTAATGTATTGAGTACCATAAAAAAATTACTCTTGGGTAGACTCAGAACATTCCTTCTGAAATGGGAGATATGATAAAAAAAAAAAAGTTCCAAGAATGAATGTGGGCACAACACTAGGAATCCTTCCCATAGGGAACATTTCCTGAGTACTGGCTGAGTTCTCCAGCATCAGGTTAGGCCTCTACAGAATCTTTGGTCTCAAGAAGCAATCTCAGTGTTGGAAAAAGGAAACTAGTGATTATTTTGACCCATGATTGGGCAGATGCTAATGATAGCTAACAGAGAAGAAGGGTTGAGGGTGCCAGTAAGAAGGCAAATCAGTCAGTGAAGAATGAAGGCTGCAATGGATAAATAAGTAAATACATGAAGGGAGGGACAACAGTGCTTGGGGGGAGGGGAAGGGAATTTAAAGAAGTGTAAAACAATGTGATCAGAGGGAAGATAAAGCATCTGGATAAACGAAAGTGCAAGGAAATAATTTCAGGAATGTATGAAAAGTGAATGATGACAAGACCCAGGGAAACCAAACTGGGATGGAGATCTAAATACAACACAGGGCAGGGTCACCAAGAGGGACCAGACTTAGAGATGAGGTCTTCCTGTTGGATATGCCCAGATCCTCTGTAGATGGAGTCTGATTTTTTTTAGGTGAGAACATGCAAGGCTGTACTATGCCTGAGCGCGTACTGAATTCCCACAAAGGAGGCTGACTGACTCTCCTTGCTTGCTAGTTTGATAATGTTAAATAGCTATAAAGAAGCCCTTTGTCTTTATCTCTGACACTGGTTGGCATTCTCTTAAAGCAATCCACAATTTCTGCCAAAATATGTTCAGGAAATATGAGTTGCTGCAGCTTGTGACCCCTCTGGATAACCACAAACTGAATCATGGCATACAGTTCAGCTGAGTAATAAAACATAATCAGATTGGCAGGCAGCATCAGGCTGGGGCACACATACAGATCTTCTTTTAACCCAGTTTAACAAGTTGGTCTCCAGAAGTTATTTATTCCACCTGTCAACGTTCCTATTGTGGAAATGACAGCCGTCAGATCTCTTTTAGATCCTAATTCTATTCTTTCCTCTTGCCCCAGGTAGTGGAAAGCCTCAGAGAAGCAACATTTTTTAAGACAGCTAAGTGATTTGTTTGACATTGATCATTTGCTTGAAAGAATAACTATCACCTTAAAAAATAAATGTAATATCCCTATCATTAGCCAGAGAGTAAATTCAAAATAAATATCTGCAGCTAAAATTACTTTGAAATCTCATAAGGGCTGGATGGGTGTAGGCGGCTGTCCAGCCAGCAGTAATCTGCCATCCTACTTCAAAGTGCATAATAAACTGACAGTTACGGCTGCAACATCACCATGGCAAGGTCAGGCCAGATTTCACAATTCATTTGCAAACTCATTCTTAACAAACATTTGGTGCTAGTAGGGCCAAATAAGGGCAAAAGCTTAGAGGAGATGACCTTCACTTTGAATCTTCATATTTAACAGCAACAAAAAGAAGAAATTATCGAATGGGTTCCCAGGTGAAGATGATAACAATCAATCAGTAATCAATAGTCAATCAGAGTCACTCTTAGGCAGATCTCATCTTAGATCTAATCAAATGTCTTTCATGATTTGATTTGCATTTTTAATAACAAGAAACAGCCAACACTACTTTCTCTGGGCCATATATTTATCACTCTTGGTGATAGTTGTCATTTTTATTTGTATGTGACATGTGCTACAGTTATCCTACTCTACAAACAAGAAAATTGTGTTTGGGGTGTTAAAGTATCTTTCTCAGAGCCAGTAAGTGAAAGTCCCAGAAGCAGGGAATATGCCATTGGGCTCTAAGGATGAACTCTTCTGTATTTCTGCTCAATCTACCTACATCCGCAATCCTTGTAAAACAACACATGGAGCAGAAAGGAATGCATTCTGCAAAGGAGTTCTTCAGTAATAAATCAGAGAAATTTGGATAATCAAGTTACTGAGGTTAGAAATAGTCTTCCCTGGGGAAGAGCCCCCAAATTGGTTCAATACCAAGTTGCAGCCCTGAAATCATATTGTGTCCAGTAACATTATATGCACTGAACAGATTGTTTTTACATATTTAAGAAAAAATACATAACAATTAAGGAAATAGAGGCCATGAATTTGAGAGAAAGCAAAGGTGGGGTAAGTGAAAGGGATTGAAGGGAGGTATAGAAAAGAAGAAAATGACATAATTATATTTTAATTTCAAAAAGTAAAGATGAAATAGAAAGCCTTGTGTAGTTGGAAGTTTTTCTGTGTCCCGCAGCCACTCGGTCACAAGTAAATACACAGAAGCTTATATTAATTACAAACTATTTGATCTACTGCTCAGGCTTATTGCTAGCTAGCTCTAACATCTTAAATTAACCCATTTCTTGTAGCACGAATCTTAAAAGGTCTTCTTAATAAAAACAAACCCGGAGCCAGGTATTGGGATGAATGCTGAAAGATCAGAGAAACAGAATAAGCCACAGCCAACCTCACCTTGCCAGTTCCTCAGTTGATCTTTTTTCCTCAAACTGAAAGCTTTTGAGTCCTCATCTGAATGGATCTCAGCTGCTGCTCAAAAGCCTAAAAACTTAAAAAAAAACCTCTAGTTCCTGGTCCTCATGCCTTATATACCTTTCTGCTTCCTGCCATCACTTCCTGGGATTAAAGGCGTGTGTCACCATGGCTGGATGTTTCCAGTGTTGCTTTGAACTCACAGAGATCCAGATGGATCTCTGCCTCCCAAGTGATAGGATTAAAGATGTGTGTGCCACCATTTTCTGGCCTCTATGTGTGTCTAGTGGCTGTTCTGTTCTCTGACCCTAGATAAGTTTATTAGGGTGTACAATATATTGGGGGAACACAATATCACCACATTTTCTATTTATCTATTTTGCCACAGGGCCATGGCTTTACTGATCTGCTGGTATCTTGTTCCTTGGGCAGCTGAATGGCATCTGCCCTAACTCTACCTTTCTTCTCCCTGTCTCTATGCTTGGATTTCCCACCTGGCTCTTACCCTGCCTTACCATAGGCCAAAGCAGCTTTTTTTTATTAACCAATGGTAGCAACACATGTTCACAGTATACCAAAAGACCATCCCACAGCACCCTGGCTCCTGAAAATTTCCGTATTATCTCATATTTTCATTCATTCTACTATAGGAAAAGAAATATATTAGAAAAAGTAAGAGAAAAATAGTAAAGGGAAAAAAAACAAAAAACGAAAAACAAAAACCGTAGATGTCTGAATAAATAAAATTCTGGAGCAGGGCACACATTTCCTGATACGTAGGCACCAGTAACTGTTTCTATGATTAAGACTTTTGAAGAAATTCGGGGCATGAGCAGAGAGAGAAGTGTGCCTGCTGTAGAGAGAGGAAAGTTGTATCAGTACAAAAGAAAGCAGCTGGATGCTTAATTGCCTCCTATCGGTGAGAATATGGAGTCCCTAAAGATGGACTTCCCCACTTAGCAATGCTTAGTCTGCTTAGTCCAGTAGAAAGGAGAGTGGAGGAGAGATTGGGAGAAGGAGCAGGACTGGGGAGACCAATAGATTGAAAATGAGCACAAGGAGGAGGAGCGGGGGATCCCCTTGTAGGGAGAATGACCACGTTCTCAGGGTATTTGAAGTCAGAGGTCAGCTGAACTAACCTTCCTAACTCACAGGGAAAGTTGACCTCTCATTGGATGATAACAGAGAAAAGCCAGTTCCTTCCTGGAGCCGAAGAATGCGTAGCTTTGCCTCTCGCACACAAGCCCATGCAAAGATGAAGACATATGTGAATGTTCCAAGCAGAAACTTCAGGACTCTGGAAAACTGATGGTGACAAGGACAGCAGTGTAACAATGTAAACAATAAGCTGAAGACCTTAGAAAGAAAATTCGGTGACATGTTCAGTTGGTTCAACAAAGATATGACAATTTAAAACAAAGAAAGAAAACCCACGGTTTCAGGAAGGCCCCGTCCGTGTCGGTGTCAGACTCACGTAGGCACGGACAGCCTCGGGTTCCTGATCTCCCTGCCTCTTCCTCCAAGGCCTGGAGTTACAGGCACATGCCACCATACCTAGTAAATTTTAGAACGGTTTTTGTTTGGGAATTTGGGGGCTGATTTAGTTTTTGCAGTGCTCAGGACTGACCATCCCACATGCTAGACAAGTCCTCTAGTACTAAACTACATACCCTGCGATCTAAAGTTTTAACCAAAGGAAAATTAAAGAACTGAAAGATATATAAAAATTACTCCATGGAACTGAAGAAGTAGAGACCAGAAAAAGGAATTTGTGGATAGTCAAATAAAACTTCCTTGGTTCTGATAACAAGCAAAATTAATCAAAAACATTATATAAAATGTAACAGAGCCCTGGGTGATTTCACAGTCTCATGCAACTGTAATTTTAGTCCCAGAAAGAGGAATCAAAGACTAGGAAAGGGGAAGAAACAATATTAGAAGAGATTATAGTAAAATAAAAATTTGTCCCAGTAGCACAAATCCAAAGAAAGCAAGCCAAAACCCTTTGTAGTTAAGTAGCTAACATAATAATGGCATTAAGAAGCTTTAGGCATGGGGCTGGAGAGATGGCTCAGTGTTTTGGTTGCTCCTGAAAAGGACCTGGGTTCAGTTCTTAGCGCCCACATGGTAGCTTGAAACCATTCTTGACTCCAGTTCCAGGGGATCTGATGTCCTTTTCTGGCCTCCACTCTTACCAGGCACGCATGTGGTGCATATACGTACGTGTAGACAAAACACTCATGCACATAAAATAAAAAGAACAAAACCTCTTTTTCTTAAAAAAAAAAAAGCAGCCTTTGTGTGTGTGTGTGTGTGTGTGTGTGTGTGTGTGTGTGTGTGTGTTGGCAGCAACAAGCCAACACATTAAATTAAATTCAGGAAACAAGATACCGGACAGCAACCTTCTCATAAGAACCGTGAGAAGCAGCACAGAATGGGATTTCCTAAGAGCACTAGGAAAAACAAAGAAAGCCTGTCAATCTAGATTCTTATGTACAGAAGGAGAATTGCCACAATTTAGGCAAATATAAGATATTTTGGAACAAAAGTAAAAAGATAACCTGACAGAATTCCTCACTCAAAATTCTAAAACTTGTAGCTAGAAACAAAGAAAAGGAAGAGTAATAGATAGATAAATGAATGAATATGGATTTTTCCTGATTTTCAAAAAGTTAATTTCCAAATATAAAATGAATATCTTGCAAAGTTTTATGTATAAATAGAAAGAAAAATAGGGATAAATAATGTCATAAGGAGTTGGTTGGAGGTTATTACACATGTATGATTGTAACATTATTATATTGTTTAGTATAAGATGGATATGGATGTGGTAGACTGCAGAGGAACCAGTAAAAAACAATACAAATCTAAATATCTAGCATAGGTGAGAAAGTGAAAAACTGAAAAAGAAACTAGATAGTGTACAGGCTTTGTATTTTTTTTCTCTTATTTATCTTTCTTAGCTTTTCTAAGCCTTTAGAAGTTGGATTCTCTTTCTTAGTTTTGGAGTTTTAAAGCCATCATTTCTTCAAACTTTGCTCCTGTCTCATTCCTTATCTATCTTCCTTCCTGTATTCCAGTTCCATGTGTTTACAGACCTCTGTTCTATTTTAGTTGTCTCTTTGAGTTTGGATATTGTCTGTCACCCAAGCTGCAGTTTCATGCCTCTTCCTGTGCTTAGTCTGGGTCACCTTTTCTCCAGTTCTCTTCTTCTTTGGCTTCAGACTGAGATTATGACTGTGCCATCCCTTTCCCCTGAAAATCTTACTCATTAAGAAATTATTTCTTAGGCACTGTAATATTAGCTCTATGGTTCCTCCCTTAGGCATATTCAAAACCTAGCAAATGTGTTCAGGAAAAACAGGCTATTTATGTCAAGTTTCTTATAGCTAATGAGCCTTATTTTCTGTGTATCATAAGAGATCTTATTCTGTGGTGATATATTGTGTACCCTAATAAACTTGCCTGAGGATCAGAGGACAGAGCCAGTCACTTGGTTAGACACAGAGGTCAGGCAGTAGTGGCACACACCTTTAATCTTATCACTTGGGAGGCAGAGATCCTTCTGGATCTCTATGAGTTCAAGGCCACACTGAGCTATATGAGATTGATCCAGCATAGGAGAGAAACAGAGCCAGGCAGTGGTGGCACACACCTTTAATCTCAGCACTTGAGATCTCATGTCTTTGCTTGGGAAGCACACACGCCTTTAATTCTAGGAAGTAATATGGCAGGGCAGAGAAAGGTATATAAGGCATGAGGAAACAGGAACTCACTCTCTTTAGGCTGAGGATTTCATAGAGGTAAGAACTAGTGGCCGACTGTTCTGCTCCTCTGATCTTTCAGCTTTCACCCTGATATCTGACTCTGGGTTTTTTATTAAAAGACCATCTGAGATTTGAACAACATTATTCTGCTATCTAGATAATTCTTGGCTGCATCGTGATATACAACACAATCCTATTTTCTTTTGCTGCAACAAAATATCTACCTGAGAATGGATAACTTGCAAATGAGAGACACACTTTGTCAAAGAATATATGAGAGCCTCCAGTTTCTTCATTTTATGGAAGGAAGTAGAAGAGTAAACATAGACAAGTGGAAGAGGTAAGCCATGGGAACAGATTCAGTTTATAGTAATCTATTCATGCAGAAATTTTCATTCCATGAATGTAAGAGCTTACACATGCAAGAAAGTCACTTATTCATTTATTGAGACTGCATTGTCATAATCCAGACACTTCCTACTAGATCCCACCTCTCAACAATGTCACATAGGCACCAAGCCCACATGCATTTTGGTGAGAACTTCCTTTCCCTGGTAGTAATATGAATATGGGTAGCTTCATATACCTTAGCAAAAGCTAGTAGGAATTGTCATCAGATACTCTTATACTCTGCAGTAGAATCTTTTAGGAGACCCAGTAAGCTCTCTGTGAACCAAACCAGGTTAAAGGAAAGTAGCTTCTAGTCAAAGACCAGATTTCTAATCAAATGACAGAAACATCTTGGGTCACATGTTAAGTAACTCCCTAGTATATTTTATTTTCATTTTACCCTCATGGATATGTATAGTATGTGTACATATGAAATTATGTATAACAAAAGATCTATGCATCTTGGGAAATTCTCATGGAAATGAATATACCTGTTCTGCTGCATATTGAGTTACCCAGAACCTCTTTGCCTAGGGTCTGCCTCTGCCTGTGCTGTTCCAAAGATATTCTGATCCTATCAGGTACATCTGCAACTGCTTCTACACAATTCATGGACCAGACAGATTGGCCTGTGTAGTGATTTAAAAAAAAAATCTATACTTCTCTCACCAATATATTCCACAGAAATGTTTTGCAGCACATGGAAGAAAATAGAGAACTCAGGAGGAAAGAGTTACCCTTGCAATTCTAGAATAAGCCCTATTTGATTATATTGGATCATTCTTTAATATATAATATAGTTGGATTTCAGCTTCTTGTGTTATTTAGGATTTTAACAGCCACCTTCATAAATGGATTATCAAAGTTTCTTTTCTGTGCTTGGTCAGGTTATGAATAGTTCCATTTTGTGGTTCAAATTCTACTCCTTAAAATTACAAGTTAATTTTACAGAAACCACTCATTATACCAGGTAGAAAGACTGTGTTTGGGATAAATTCTCAACTTTATTCAAGGTTTCTATATTTTGAGTAAAATTTTGTTTATCTTATTTTCTTTATTTAAAAAATATAGGATTTTCACATGTACCAAACATCCATAAGTATTTTCTTGTGATTTTATCCAACTATACATCTGTTCTCCCAATCTGTTTGCATTATTCTCTTTTAAATTTTTCTATAAGCATTTCTCTGCTTTTTAGGGTTTATCTTCTACATTCAAAATAATGGCTCCTTTCTCTATTTCCGCCATTACAATATTATTTTATTTTCTCATAATACAATGATGATTTTTGTCTTCTTAAATTTTTAAAATTTATCCTTTGGTAATTTCATACATGTATGTGATACATTCAAATACCACCTATCTCCTGATCCCCAACCTCCAACTCTACCTGAACTCTCTTCCAACACGGATTTTAAATTGTCTTAATTCATTTATTTTTAATAATGAAAATATTGAAATGTACAAATTTTCATGAATAGGGTTTAGAAATATTCTATACTTGTGAAACAAGACCTATACAATATTTGAAATAAGCCTTGTCATGAGTAAATATGTTGTGTTTGCTGAATTGGTCTCAACACCTACTTACCCTTCCTCACCTGTGACCCAACTTTAATTATTCTTGTTCCTTTGTTCCAGGTTCACAGCAATGGCTCCAAGTTTTAAGATGGGTGGAGAGGGGCCGGGCGGTGGTGGCGCACACCTTTAATCCCAGCACTCCGGAGGCAGAGCCAGGCGGATCTCTGTGAATTCGAGGCCAGCCTGGGCTACCAAGTGAGTTCCAGGAAAGGCGCAAAGCTACACAGAGAAACCCTGTCTCAAACCCCCACCCCCCCCAAAAAAAAAAAAAAAAGATGGGTGGAGAGGAAGAATGCTTTCACAGATTTTACTAAGTAAATTCATTTTTACTTATAAATTAACCTACCAATTTATTTATTTTTTTAATTTTTGAAATGTCTCTGTGTGTGTGCACATGTACATGTGTGTGTTTATGATAGTGGTATGTTTATGTCGGTGCATGTTCGTGTATGTGTGTGTATGTCTGCCCAAATGTGTGCTGCAGTGAGCATGTTGAGGTCAGTGGAGAACACAAGACAACTTGTAGGAGTCAGTTCTTTCCTTCTGCCACGTGGGTTGTAGGGAATGAATCCAGGTTGTCAAACTTGGTGGCACACACTTTTATCTGATAAGCTGTCTTGCCAGCCCTTAAATATTTTAAACTACACTTTTTTTTCTTTTTTCTTTTCTTTCTTTTTTTTTTTTTTTTTGGTTTTTCGAGACAGGGTTTCTCTGCGTAGCTTTGCGCCTTTACTGGATCTCGCTCTGTAGACCAGGCTGGCCTCAAACTCACAGAGATCCGCCTGCCTCTGCCTCCCAAATGCTGGGATAAAGGCGTGTGCCACCACCGCCCGGCTGAAACTGCACTTTTTTATTTATGTAGTGTGTGTGTGTGTGTGTGTGTGTGTGTGTGTGTGTGTGTGTGTGTTAGTAGGTATGCATGGCATGCGTGTGGAAATCAGGAGACAATTTGCAGGTCAGTTCTCTGCATGTGAATCCTAGGGATTGAACTCAGATCAGGTTGTGAGGTTTGGTGACAAATTCTTTGACAACTGAGCCATCTTGCAGGCCTCTGTTCATTATTTTAATCAGTTTTTGGCTTAAATGATTTTTTGTTTGTTTGTTTCCCTCCATTCAATTTCATTGGTTTCTAGTATCATGTTGGTTATTTCCTTCTTTCTGCTTATTTTGGGATAATTGAATTTTTCTGTCTTAAGATTAAAGCTACCATTATTGATTGGAGACTTTTGCTATTTATTAATATAAAGATTCAATGAAATCAATTTTAAACTATGTGCTGCCTTTGTGGTAGTCCAGATATTCTAGTCATTTTGATTTCTTATATCTTAATTATAATTCATTTAACACTTCCTCTTTAACCAGGCTGCTGCATCAGCATTCCATGTAGATTGGATCTGAAATCTAACATCCTATATCACCTCTCAGCTCATTAGTGACTCTGGTAGGGTCAGATTTTGAATGGGCGCAGCTCAGCCCTCAGTAAAGTCTTGGGGAAGCTCCACAGACATTTCTGTCACATCTCCTTTCTCTCAGCCCTTGTCTCATGCTCTCACTAAAGCTTCCTTGAGCCCTGGCTACACTTTCCTCAATGTAGCAGAAGAACCACACACTGTTGAGACCTTGAAATTCTGTGCCATAGGATGAAGCTTGTTCCTAGAGTCATGTTTATCCTAGGCTCCCATCCAGGCAGGGATTACTGCAATCATTTCCTCCTATTCTTAGTTTGTTGAGCATTCCTAATGACATGACACTGAGTTTTATTTAAACTCTTTCTATATTTATTGAGATAATCAAGTGATTTTATCCCATATTCAATTAATGTGGTGAATCTCATTAAAAGGTTTTTATATGCTAAGCCAAGTTTCCATTCCAGTGATAAATCCCACGTGGTCCTGATGTATGATCTTTTTAATGTGACACTGAATTCACATTGCCAGTATTTGGTTGAGCTCTGTATTTATAACCATTAAAGATGTTGGCTTGGGCATTTTTTTCTTGTAGTATCTTTGGTTTTGATAATGCTGGTCTCTTAGATGTGTTCCTTCCTTCCTTCCTTCTTTCCTTCCTTTCTTTCCTTTCTTTCTTTCTTCCTTTCTTTCTTTCCTTTCTTTCTTTCTTTCTTTCTTTCTTTCTTTCTTTCTTTCTTTCTT
>CABHPH010127600.1:63821-92497 GCA_902168325.1 Peromyscus nudipes
TTTCTTTCTTTCTTTCTTTCTTTCTTTCTTTCTTTCTTTCTTTCTTTTTTGAGGCTTAGAAGGATGAGTATTACTTTTTAAATGTTTGGCATAATTCTCCAATGTGAGTCTGGTCCTCTTGTTGATGCTGCTGATGTTGACAGGTTTTTGATTACTTCTCATTACTATTTAAAGGTCTGTTCATATATATTTTATGGTGAAGTCTTGGTAAGATGTACCTTTCCAAAGATAAGAATTCACCTGTCTCTTCTAGGTCATCTAATGTTGTTGACATATAACCATCCTCATTGTCATATCTTGTAGACCTGCTTTATTTCTGTGGAACTACATGTGTTTTCATCTTTAAGTCTATTTAATAATGTGTTTGGGGTTCAATTTTGTATTATCTTATGGTTCATCTCTTTACTGATTGTTTGTTGTGTCTGAATGTCAACAAAGCACGCAAAATCAATTGATGTATTAATCCTGATAGTATATATCAGCATGTTCATCACGTTTTTAAATTTAAATTTAAATTTTTTTTAGCTCAGACTTGGTGATTATTCTGTATTCTGAATCTTTATCCAGTGACTCCTATCTTGTTACTATTGTGTGGTGCCACACAGATTAGGAGACAAATTCGTGCCTATTTAATTCCTAAAAAAAATCTGTCAACACCTGTGAGCTCTCCTGTTTTCAATAGGAGGTAAATGCAGATGTGGAATTCCATTTATTTAGCCTGAAGATACAAGTAAGATTATTCCAGCAACAGCAGTATGGACAGCAGCATATTAACAGGCAGAAAGTAGGAAGGATTGCAGAAGCAGTTATAATCTTTTTGTGGTAGTTTGAATGAGCAATGTTCCCCTTGAATACTTGATCCCCAAGTTGTGGTAGTGTCTGGACAGGTTAAGGAGATGTGGCCTTGATGGAGAGAGTGTGTCACTGGAGGTGGGCTTGGAGATCACGTGCCATTTGCTCTCTCTGCTCTCAGCATTATGCTCCAGCTGCCTTGATATGCCAATCATTATGGAATCTAACCCCTAAGCCGCAATAAACTGTCTCTTCTGTAAACAGGCAAGGTCATGGTGTTTTATCACAGCAACAGAATACAATTAATACAACTTTGAAGAATATTATAGGAATTTTAAGGACAACCATTGCAAATGTAATTCCAAACTATCATTTCAGTTTCTCTTCTTTTTCTCTTTCTTTTGGAAGGAAAAGAAAACAAAACTGGAATATATCTTATCCTGGCTTGATGATCATAAAATAAAAGTAGAACATGAAAAAAAATAACAGTACATTTCCCAACATTTTCTTTGGTACTCATCAGAGGATAGAGTGTTAAGGGATGCTTCTCTCTCTCTCTCTCTCTCTCTCTCTCTCTCTCTCTCTCTCTCTCTCTCTCTCTTTCTCTCCCTTCCTCCCTCCCTCCCTTCTTCCCTCCCTCCCTCCCTCCTTTCCTCTCTGTGCACTTGTATGAGTTTATATATAGGAGCCATAGGTGGATGTCCATTGTCTTCCTCAATGTCTCTTCCCCTAGAACTTGCTGTTTTAGCCAAACTATTTGGTGGCCAGAGAGCTCCTTATCCACCTTGCAGGCATTGTGGATACAGGTGCATGTCACTCTGTCTGGATGTTACGTGGGTGTAACAAACTTAGATACTTGTGCTTATATGGCAAACATACTAGACCCATTGAACCATCTCCCCAACTCTTGATCTTTATAGAACCATTTCAGATTAACTAAAGAAACATCATCTGGGGCAGATTCTGCATGACATGCTTATTAATTAAAATTAGCTGTCCCACAATTACCAGAAGCTTAATACTGTGATAATTTATTAGCCCTATGTCTGTGTTACTAATTAGTGGTGACTCTTCAATACATAGAAATAAAGAAAACCATGTAATTCACCTTATGGCTCTATCACTGCCTAGAGTCATGAATCTTCTAACTTCTGCCAACAGTCAGAGATGATGTTTATGGGAAACAAATCCATTCTTCCCCAAAACATTGGCCTACAAAGTATATGTATCATTTCAATTTCATTCCACTGAGCAAACTAGACATGAAGCCATTCCTGCCTGCAGTGAGCAAGGGGAGAGTAAACAGAACATAGTCTCTATATGGGCATGTAACACCTTACAGTTGTAAGGAGGATATTAGATGAATACTAGCATTGTACAAACTGAGGGAAAATATGAAGTCCAGTCAAAAGCCATCAGCAAGACTCTGGGAGGCACAAATTAGTTCTTTCGCAGACTGACCCCAGCTGGAGATGGTGTGGGATACATATGTAGCCAAATGCCCCCACTTTCCCAAAAATGGGCATTATGCCCATGGAATCCAAGGCTTTCACACACAGAAGCTATTCATGCACTAAAGTCCATTGCCATCCATTATTTTCCCCCTTTGATGCATCATCCTTGTCTTCCCCAGAATACAGCAAGGACGATGGCTCTCAGAGAAGAAGGTAATGAGGCTCAGGTGAGGACTCCAAGCATAAAGGCCTTATGGTGAGGAGTAGACAGACAGAAGCATGTGGCAAGATGATGTTGCTAAACAACTACTAAAGCTTTGGGTTTTTGGCTCTGAACTTCGTGTTCATGAAATTATTGCTCTTTTTATTTAAATCACTATTGCACTATTATTATTTTTTTTGATATTTCAGTTAGTTAAAGATCACAATCCTAACGGACACAGTGTGATTAGTGTGATTTCCCACACATGCAGTTCACTACTTCTTGGAACAAGAGAGTGTCAATGCTTATGTTTTGAGGTAGGGTCTCATGTAGACCAGGCAGGCTTCAAACTTGCTTTGTAGCTGAAGATGACATTGAACTCCTGCTCTTCCTGCACCCAATTCTCAAGTGCTCGGGGATGTCTTTCTGTTGCTGTGAATATATATTGTTCCCACTGGTTAATAAATAATCTGCTGTGGTCTATGGCAAGGCAACTTGGAGGCAAACGGGAAAGGAAACAGACAGGAAAGAGAAAGGTGGAGTCTGAAGAGATGCCAGCAGACATCGAAGGAGAAACAAGATGCCAGCAGACCAGTAAAGCATGGAACATGTGGCAAAACATAGATTAATAAAAATGGGTTAAGATATAAGAGCTAGCTATCAAGAGGCCTGCCATAGACCATACAGTTTGTAAATAATATAAGCCTTTGTGTGTTTACTTGGGTCCTAGGTCTGAGTGGCTGAGGGAACATGGGTGAAAGAGATTTGTCTGGATCATGGGGGCTGGGTGGGAACTGAGAAACTTTCTGACTACAGCCACATGCTGAGATTGTAGGCCTATACCACCACCCTTGTCTAGAATGTCATTCTTAAAGTAACTATCTTCATCTATTCAAAAGTCACTAACTAACTAACTGTCTCAAAACCCTCCAAAGTATCAATATGTACATTAAGAATCCAGCTATTTCAAAAAACCTGTCACAACAATTTGGTGAATTATCCTCTAGAAACTTAAAAACTAAACTGTGTATCATTGGTACTAACAACAGGATAAAAAAAGAAAAGAACATTTAAACAACATGTGATAAGGTGATAGTTATATATAATTAAAGGCAGTTATTTATAATTGAAGGAAGTATACCAGAGGCAGGAAAGCTTAGTATTTAATTGAATGGAAAGAAGAAATTTATACTCTACATTTTAAAAAAAGTAGACTGTATTAAAGAAAAATGTAAGGAATTCAGCATACTCAATTAGTTTTCTCATTGCTGTGATCAAATACATTAAAAAAAATCTTAAGCATAGAAGGAAGGAGAGAAAGAAGAAAAGAAGGGAGGGTTTATTTGGGTTCACTGGCTTGAGGGGATACAATCTATCCTGGCAGCAAAGACATGGCTTCAGGAAGAGGAGGGGAGGTGGCTGCTTACATCGCATCCTCAGTCAGGAAGTGGAGTGGTCATTGGTTTACTTTCTCCTTCTCCCTTTTATATTCGGTCTGGGCACCCAACACATAGAATGGTGCCACTCATGTTTACGTGCATCTTCCTTTCCCAGTCATGCTCTGGAGACGCCGTCCCAGAAATGATCCACAGTGTGGTTCCTAGGTGACTCTGAATCTGGTTGAGCCAAGAAAGATTAGCTATCACATAGATAGATGGGAGAATATTGATAAATGAAGCCATAAGGTAACCAAAGTGCCTTTTATATCTAGCAGATAACAAAATGATATAGTCAGGTGGGAACCTAAGAATGAGTTATGAATAAATTGCCGAAAGATCACATAACTAACTTCCACCCGGACTTCATGAGCGTAGAAGAATTGAGACAAACGAGAATTGTCTCCAAAAATTCCTCAAAATGGACGCAACAGATATGTTTCCACAAAGTGTCCATTTTTCAATTTGGAGATTTGGGTGTAATTTTTCCATGTCTACTGTGGGAAGAGTTGTCCCTCACTCCATTTTATTTCTTGTGCTGCTGATTCATTGGTTTTATTTTGGGGCCTCATAACTTACAGACTGACAATGTGTGGAAAAAAAGAAAATTCATTCCCTTCTGATTTCCTTGGCTTCAGTGAGCCTTCTACAATAACATATAAATAAAGCATGTATTGCATATATATTTTTAAAAAGTCAATACCATCCTTCCCAACAGTCTCTCATTAGTGAAGATAAGCCTGTAGTTTGTATATTAATTTTCCTATAGTATGGGGTGAATCAATTCTGTCCTACTTCTTGCTATTGTTATTTATGACTTTCCAAAGTATAGATCCTTGAAAAACCAAACTCAAGAAACATGATTGGCTGGAAAACAAGAGTTCACATAATGAAATAGTTAGGTTTTCCTGATGTATAAAGTTATTAAACACTTTGTTTTTTATTCACACTTAAGTAAGTATCCCTGCTGCCAGTGGGTTAAAGTGTGGCTTTTTTTTAACCTAGAGAGCTGCATGTTGAACAGCATGAATAGATGTTACTACATAATTAGAATTAATACATAGAATTTTTTTGACATATGGTGACTTGAGGAAGTAAATGCCAAGTGTCAATTGCTCAATAAGGAGTCCATATTTTCTTCTTTTTCTGCTGAGAATTGACTGGACAGGAGAAATCTGTCCAAAAACTTATAATTTTTGTGAACTTCACTGATAGTCACATGATCTAATGAATCACTGTGAGAGGGGGCAAATTGAAAGGACTAACTCTAAAGTTTAAATGACCATTGGCATAATTAAATATAAAAATATGATTAAAATTAGGAAACAAAACCTTAGACAAGGTATTAGAGGTATAGTCACTTTATTTCAATATAATAAATGGAAAAAATTGAAACAATATTTAAACACACACACACACACACACACACACTTTTTCCAAAGTAAAGCCACTAATTATATGCAACCATCACCAAAGGAGATGATGAAAACCTTACAATACATTTAATGTAGAATCAGTTTTTATATTTGAAAGTGTGATGTTTGTGAAAATCTTCACTCAGAAGCATATTGCTACTGTGTTTTTACAATATATTTCCCCTCTATGTCCGTAAATCTTTTTAGTTAAATTCACTTTGTAGTACCAGAGAAAAGTATAAGCAGTACAGATCATGCTCAAACCAAACCAATATAGTTTTTTAATGATGCATTTGGGACTGGAGATATGGCTCAGCTGGTATAGTGCTTGCCTAGCATAAACAAAGCCTGGGGTTCAGTCCTCAGCACTTTATAAACCAGGAGAAGTGGTATATGCCTGTAATGCCAACCCTGGGGAGGTAAAGGAAGTGGAATCAAAAATTCAAAGTCATCCTCCATACCCAGAGAGTTAGAGCCAAGCCTCAAAAGAAACATAAAAAGCCTCACAAGAGTGACTGAGGTATACCTGTTTTACCTGGGTATCTGGGCCAGGCCCAACAGCCTAGAATTAATAAAACCATAAAATAAAAGAAATATAACATTTCAGATAGATGGAAAGAGAAAAGCTCTCAGTTGGACCCATTTTGACTGGATTGTAAATAAAACAAGTCATTGGTGAAGGGTCTTTACATGTGCTATAATCCTTAGAGTAATCATTGGAAGGCCCTCAACCAGGATCAGATGCCTTATGGCAACCCAGAGTCCCTTCATCATGAGAGAATTGACTACTTACAGACAACAGGGAGGCCTAAAACACCCCCTGTGTCTTCCTAATTACATAAGCCTTGTTCTCACTAATGAGACTAATTTACAATGTTTCTTACTCCTTTATCCATAACCCCAAGCCTTAAGATTCCTAGGTCACTCTGCTCTCTTGTGTTTTACTTCTTCAAGATCCTACATCCTTTATTCCA
Organism: Peromyscus nudipes; assembly: GCA_902168325.1. Lineage (NCBI taxonomy): Eukaryota > Metazoa > Chordata > Mammalia > Rodentia > Cricetidae > Peromyscus > Peromyscus nudipes. The sequence continues at coordinate 70,095 of CABHPH010127600.1, forward strand.
TCCCCCTGGAGCATCTACTGACTTCCTGAAGCCTCCCCAAATGCCCTCTTAGCCCATAACTCACCATCAGCATATTTCTTTGTCCTCACGGTTATTTCTATATATTTGTATTTTTATTCTTTACTAGATGGGCGTCAGACCCTACTCTCAGTCCCACAGCACTAAGAATGGGAAACACCAGATTCCTTACTCTGCAATGAAGTTTCCAGAACATTCTTCTTCCCATCTCCTTTCCACCTTTAATCATGCCTTATGTTATATTTTATCATTTTCCACTTCTTAGTGCATCTGCTTCATGAGAACCACGTATTTATCCCTTTAACCTTTCTCATGGTAATTCTCCCCAATAGTTTTGGAAAAATCAACATAAAACAAGATAATCTTTTAACTCCTTTAACTTCTAATCACGAGAACTACTCTCCAGCAATAACCTTATATTCTCATGGCTGTACCCGAGGAATTCTCATGTATTGCCAAACTTCCCCAAAGACATTGATTTCATTTGCTCTGTTCCATGACCACCATCTCCTACCATTAAAACCCCTCTTCCCACCTCTCTTTCACTCCATCCTTCTTCCACAACCACCAAGACCACCCAAACTTTGATCCTGTATCTCTCTCTCTCTCCCTCTCTGTCTCTCTCTCTCTCTGTGTCTCTGTCTCTGTCTCTGTGTGTGTGTGTGTGTGTGTGTTTGTGTGTGACCATGCAGGTGTGTTTATATCTCTCTCTGTCTCCGTGTCCATCTGTCTGTCTGTCTCTATTCTCTTCCCCTCCCTTCCCCTCCACCCTCTGCCCCTGTCTCTCTTGTCCTCTCTCTGGCCCTGAGGAGAGCAAGGCAGGGCATGGGTATTTTTTTTCTATCCATCCTGGCCATATTGTCTTGATACAGAGACCCTCACTTAATAAGAAGATCACAACAAGGCTAGTTGGTCAGGGACTACTCAGAATCTGTCTTTCTCCTCTGTCCAGTGCTAGGATTACACACATGTGAGACCAAACCCGGATTGTTATGTGGATGTTGCGGATTCTAAACAACTCTGCATGCCTGCACTGCAAATCTTATTACTCACTGAGCCATCTCCCAAGCCCCCCTATATTCACTATTATCCATTCAGATTCCCTTTAAAAACGTTAGTGGTATCACTTCTAGCTGAGTCATTTGGCAAGTAGAGGACAGAAGATGTTAAGGTGAATCCTGGTTTCCTAAAGTCCAAGAACCAGAAACTTTGGTGTCTTGGCATAGGAGAACATGGCTGTTCCTACTCAAATGCATGACATTCCCCTTTCCCATTTCTGTCCCAGAAAGATGCTCAAAGGGATGAATGATATCCAGCTATATTGTGGTAGTGGATAGTCTTTGGCCATTTCTTACTCTGTTTCTTATATCAGCTTTCCTGTTGCAAAATTTCTTTGTTTCCTATTACACATTAATACACATGTTGCTAATTTATAATGTATTCTGCTTGTTCTCATCAGTGAAGCTTCTTGAAGTTGAAAGAATTAATAAAGAGATGCACCACTGGAAAATGTCTGGGTTTTTTTCCTGTTAAGTATAGCTTCACAATAGCAGAATCTTGTTCACTCACAAGTTCAAAATCAAATACCCACAGCACTACAGGTCACACACTATGTTTAGTAAGTATTTGTTAAAAACCGGTTACCACAGCAATTTATGTTTGTAGAAGTACATTGTGAAATCTTACTTTAACCTTTGACAATGGAAAAATACATCAAATCAAGAATTAACAAAAGAACTCAATATTAAGAATAAACAAGTCCTGTGTCCAAAGTGTGTGCTGTCTTCAATAATAGACGCTTGCCTTCATGTTCTGGAAGGCAACTGAGGGCAATGACAATACCATATATTGTTTGGGGAGTCTCTTGAACTCCCCCAACAACAAACTTGAAGGGAGGTTTCCCACATCTGGCACTGGAGTTTCTGTTAGATAAATATGGCTCTTGGGGGAAGTATTGTCACTCATATGTAATATGTGTTTTAAGTAAACATAAAAAATATGACTCTTCAAATCTATCTAATGGTATTCATCTCTCTTCCTTCTCTCTCCCTCCTCTATCTGCTATCAAAGTCCCACCCCCATTTTCATTCCCCCTTTCACAGGACCTGTGCCCTACCACCATCGTCCACTATAGAGCTCCTTCCCCCACCCCCATGGTCCCTTTTATACTTTGCTGGTTTCTGTGTTACTCCAGTATTTCTTTTTGGAATGACCATATTTTTAATGAATTTTTGTTTATACCTTTAAGCATGAAAAGGATTTTTCCAGGGGAATTTTCACAAGAGTGAACATTTTAAGGCAAATATTTCTTTTTAAGTAAAATAATTATTTAAAAGTACTTTCCCCTCAAGTAGCATGCCAAGTATCTTCAGCACCATGAACCCTAGTTGTTAGGGTTAGAGTTTCTAGCTGAGTACCTGCTGGGTATTCACCAGAGAAGACTGGGCATGGGTTTAGGCCAACAGAAAGTCTTTATTAGCTCACTGGAGACGACACTGTATGTTTGGGATCCCAGTGTAGCCTCCAAATCTTCCTCAGGGTGAGTTTTTAAGCATACAAACCATATTCTGGGTTGACATACTTCAGTTAACAAAAACAGTTAGCCAGAAGCAGAACTACAGATGCCAAAAAGCAATGTTCGTACATTTAGACACTTTCTCATAGCTATGGACTTTGATGGATTAGGTCATTGTTTTAGGTTTGACAGGTGGTGTTGTCTATGTACTGAGTTTTGCAGCCTAAATGGTACTTCTGTCATGGAGTCAGTTGTGCTAAGATCTTGAGGCCTGCTAAGCCTGGAGCCCTGTTATGTTACCAGCTGAATTTTTCTATGTTTGTTGGCATTAGTAAGTGATATCTTCAGCAATTTGGCCTTCCTGTCAGATTGTTGAGAGCAACCAGTAACCTTAATAGGCTTGTGATGTTTTGGGGTAGGGAGTAGTATATGAGACACCTATATTCAATGATTCAACAAGATATACATTATTGCTGGCACTGGAGGTTTTACTTTGTGGCATAAGATATCAATCTAGTTATAGCCCCAGCTACAAACCCTGTGACCACAACAATGACCTGCCAATAGTGGCACAAAAGTTATGGGAGTAACCAATCACTTATTTTATTGCATGTAAGAGACATGAGATGGAACCCATACTCAGGTTCTGCAAACCCATACTACTAAAGTGGTCAAGAACCTGAGACTAGATAGGTCGTGGGCCCTAGGAGAAAACCCATTACTATTCTTCTGCTAAAGGAACAAAGCAATAAATTGACTCTTGATAACATGTTGCTATACCCATAGAACAGTTCATCAGTTCTCCTTGCAGTAGATAACAATTAACGCAGAAACCCACAACTGGACTACATACAAAGGGTGAGAGACTTACAGCATTCTGCCCTAAATGGAATATGTCTTTATCAAACCCCTTTTCTCCAGGTTTGGGGAGCCATACAAAAGAGGAGCTGAAAGATGGCAAGAGCCAGAGGTAATGGACATTTCCAAAGAAACAGATACAACAAGGATGATACACATATGAATTCACAGAGACTGTGAGAGCACAAACAAGACCTGCAAAAGTTCAAACCAGACAAAATTCCAGCACAGAAAAAAGAAAGTGGACATAAAACTCCCACCCTTAACCAAGAAACTACTTGAAATTTTTGCCTGTTGAGAAAGGAACAGTAAGTTTTCTCCCATGGAGTATTACTAGGCATATCAAGCACTCTCTGAGGCAGACCTCATCACCAGGAGCAGCTGACCAACAAGAAATGAATCAATGCTGTTTGTTTGTTTATATATACTTTTTGTTTTGTTTAGTTTCATCTTGCTGTTTGTTTTTACCTTTGTTTTTTTGTATTTCTAATTTTTTTAGAGAGAGGGAGAAAATGAGAGCAAGAAAGAGGAAGAGAGAGAGAGAGAACAAAAGAAAGAAAGAAAGAAAGAAAGAGAGAGAGAGAGAGAGAGAAAGAAAGAAAGAAAGAAAGAAAGAAAGAAAGAAAGAAAGAAAGAAAGAAAGAAAGAAAGAGCACATGATGAAGTTAGGTGAGTATGGAGGTGGAGAAATTTGGAAACAGTTGGGAGAGGGGAAATAATATGATCAAAATATATTGTACGTACAAAAAATTAAATAAAAATACCAACCTTTCTAATGCTCAGGGAATTTTGAAGAAGAGGCAGCAGCAAAAATGTAAGAGCTCTAAGATGTGGGGGAAGCTATGATATGCCACATTCTGGGCAAGATGTAGCCGTGGAATTATAAACTCACAGCAGCTGTGGATACCTGACTGGGTTTGCACAGTGGTCAGGAACAGATGAAACAAACCAAAAGTCGTGACTGTGCGAAAGGGGCTAATAGGGAGGTGGGGTGTGCAAGGGGGAGAGAGGAGATAACAGAAGAGAAGAAAGGTGAGAGTGATCAGAATGAATTATATGTATGTAGGAGTTTGGAAAAGAATACATCTAATTAATCTTCAAAGTAGAATCTCAATAAAAATGCAGTCATTTTCAGCAATAATAGGAGCAGTATAAATCATTTGCCTGAAGATGTAATTTTGTAGGAAACAACCTTAATTTTTTATTACTGTGTTTTACGTGTGTGAATATTTTGCCTTCATGTATGTCTATGCACCATGTGTGTATATGGTACCCGGAAAGACTAGAGGAGGCCTCAGATCCGCTAGAACCACAGTTACAGATGATTGAGAACTATCATGTTGGTGCTAAGAAGCAAAGTCAGGCCCTCTGGAAGATCAGCCAGTGCAGTCAATGGTTGAGCCATCTGTCCAGCCATGGAAAACAATTCTAAATTTGTATTTCCTTTCTCGTACTTTGATAACTGTTCGTTTTCTTACAAATAAAATCCATAATTTTAATAACTTAAATTTAAATTTATTAAGAAGTAAAAAATAGCTTTATATGGTAATTTCCCTTTTCTACAAGGATTCAGTCTAGATAGAGGATTAAACAAACCAAGGAGGGGTTGTATGGAAACCTAATGCAATAGAAGATTCTTAAAATATATGTGGAAGAAAATATGAAAAATACATGAAAGAGATCTAAATTGGAATCCACAAAACAGGGGAGACAAAGCCCCAAGCAGATATGTCTCCTTACCAAATGGAACCTTCAGTGTCAGGAATGGGTTATATCTAGTTGAGTTGTTGGCCAAAGGGGCCCCATGGAAATCTCCAGACAACTCAGACTATTCTCAGAGTCAATGGTTGTGCTCCACAAACTGATGATAAGGTCTTATTACTGAAGACAATATCTACATAACTCACTGAACATGGAGAAGATGAGCTGATGCCTACCTAGAGCCTTCACACCTACTGACTAGTGTTCATGGTACTGGAAGGTACTCTACACACTGCCAGAGGAGAAAGGTAAACAACAACTCAGCTCCAAACCCTTTAATCTACAGTTTTGACCTGCCTGCAAGATATGCTGGTGCAACTGTGCCCAAAAGTTGTTGGAGTAACCAACCACTATCTAATTGGAATTAAGGCCCACTCTGTGAGATGGAACCCCTACCCAGAACTGCTTGGGTAGCCAAGAACCTAAGACATAGATAGGCCATGGACCTAGGGGAAAACCACGTACTATTGTTCTGCTAAAGAACATAGCAATAAAATGACTCCTAATGACATTCTGCTGTACCCATAGATCAGTGTCTGGCTCAGTCATCATCAGAGAAGCTTCCTCTTGTAGTAGATGGGAGCAAATACAGAGCCCCACAACTGGACAATATGTGGAAAGTAAGACACTTTGGAACACTCAGTCCTAAATGGGATGTCTCCATCAAATGCCTCTAATGCCTCTCCTCAGAGCTCAGGGAAATATTTGGAAGAGGTGGCAGCAAGAGTGTAAGAGCCAGTGGGGATAGAAGACACTAAGGAAAAAAGGCCTTTTAGACACTACAAGACTGATGCAGTCTGAACTCACTGAGACTGTGGCAGCACACACAGGGCCTGCACATGACTAAGTCAGATGGGGTTCCAGTGCTGAGAGGGGAAGTAGACACAATCCCCATCCCTAACTCTCTCCAGTTGATATCAAGTGGCAAAGGAAAGATTAGTTTCCCCCAGTGGAGTCTCACTGGGTACAAAACCACACTTAAGGCCCAATTCCAAGCAGTAGATGACCAATACAAAATGAACCCCATGATATTTTTGAAGATTTTTGTCTCATGATGCTTTGTCTGGGCTTTTTTCTTTTTTCTTTACAGATCTTTTGTTTGTATGTTACGGTTTCTGATTTTATTTTTAGGAGTTTTCTATGTGTGCAAATGTGTGTGTCTCCACGTCTATATTTCTTGTCCTTTTCCTTTGACTCTTTCTTTTTTCTCTTTGTTTTGTTCCATTCTAGTTTGTTTCTTTCTACTTTATCTTATTACTACAGCAGCAGCAGCAGCAGCATTTTAGATGTCTGTATTCTAATGAGAGAGAAAACAGGTGTAGACTGAGTAGGTAGGGAAGTGGGAGGGACCTAGGAGTGCATCATGGAGGAGAAACCATAATCAGAATATATTGAATGAAAATACTTCATCCTTCCAATCATTTCCTATATGTGCATTTTTCTATGTTTAAGGCATTTCTTCTGTTTTATAAAGCTTGTTTGTGTGTATTTCTAATATAGAACATGATATTATGAGAATACAAATAAGTATTAAACTGGTTACCATAATAAACTAAATTAGCATTAAAAAGGAAAAACATTGCAAAAGAAAGATACTTCAAATGTAAAGATTAAGAATTCTACTAGGTCTCCGCCATGGCACTTTCTCTGTATCGGATGCAGTTGAAGAAGCTATGATAACCCAGAAGTAGACATTCATTTCTAACTTAACTTCTGGATAAATAGACATTTTTGTACTAAAAATAATAACAAGAATAAATGAATTTTTAAAGATCAGAATGGGAATATTTTTGCCATTTTACTCTATCCAATAGTTGCTGATATTTGGTAGAACACATCAAAGGAAAGATTAGATCATCTTATTCCAGAAAGGCACAAGATTATAATACTGTTGCTTTTCTACAGCATAATCCACAATTTACACCCACACTTGTTGAGAACTTAAGTTGAACAAATTTTTAAGGCATCTACATAGACAATTTCTTATAGCACCCGTGTTGATGTAGTGGCTATGAAATACGGAGCATAACATTTATACAGGAGAGTAATCAGCACACAGGAAAATATCCCACCAATCAATGTCATGGAATTATGAACTCCCAGACCCCTGTCATAAATATTAGAACAGTCTTAATGACACTGCTTACTGTAGCGTGTAGTGTGATTATAACAATCATCAGTACGGCACTCTAATTATTTTAAGAAGTATTATTTTAATAATTTGGAAGTACAATTCAAAAGTAAATTCATTGAAAATTCTCATTTCAAATGACAAAATTCCCTGCTCTCACTTTTATTGTCTCCTTGTTTGTTGTGAGCTATAGGTTTTTTCCTTTGTCAGAGCATGAAACACATATAAGCTTTACAATATTTATTGAATATCAAAAAGAGAAACTGTACCAACTTTTAGATCAATTTCTCTTTTTTAAGTTCCCAACAATAATTGGCTATACTTTCCCTAGAGGCTCTGACACATCAATTATCTGAGTTAAGCCCCTTAAGTATTTATGCTAAGCAAACAAGAGGGCTACTTAACTACAGCAAAGCTACTCACCCATTAGTTTTGATCAATTGCTTGGTGGTCACTTTCATTAGACTGTTTAATTTGGACCACAATTAGAGTTTATCCCTTTAAAAGATAAAGTGGAGTCCCCAGCCATTAATTATAGGTTCTGACTACAGTGGGTCACAAGATGGATGTTACACAGTCTCCACTGAAAGTCCAATTCAGCAAAACAGTCCACTCCTCTTTGAAGAGGCTGTTTCTGCAACTCTAATATTAAAACTTAAGTTTCTTCCTGAAGAATGTAGGAACCCCTGAGATACTTTTGAATGTGTCTCCTTAGGATACAGATCAACTAAACAAATCTGCAAATGCTGTGTTTTGTAGGGATATAAGTACATATATAACTTACAAATTGAGGTAGGACTATTGAACCATACTCTATTGCCTCTTTACTAAAGTGATGAAATGTAATATCAGCTCTTAATTTCTCCAGCTTCTAGTGACCTATTCATCTCAAAGGCAACAGCAGAATGAAAATGAGTGAAATCCTTGCCTTGCAGCAACTAGTGAAACTGGAGATACATGGAACGAAACAGGCGCAGAAAGTACTGGATTATTTCCCTCATGTGTGAAACCTAAAATGCTGATTTCATGGATGTTAAGACTAAGAGGATAGTCACCAGAGGGTAGGGAATCTGGGGTGGGGGTGGAGGAAGGGAAAGATTTGTGAGTGCATGCAAAATTACAGAGAGGAGCAAGAACTTCAGGTGTGCTACTGTGAACATAGGTTGCAATATTGTACCACACATTTCAAAAAGCTACAAGCAAGCCGTTTGTGTCAGATTGGTCCATAAATACTGAATTTATACGCAAATTCAGTATTTATGGACCAATCTGACACATTGAAAACTCCAAAGGAACTTGATTGGTATTGAAAACAAAACAGCAAAATTAAAAACCTAACAACCTAGAATTCGATACTTGACAATACTGTTCTTCAAAAGTGAGAAAGGAATAAAGACTTTCAGACAAAATAAAATAGAATGTATCTGTAGTAGACCCACCCTTCAAAAATAAAAGAAATTAACTAGGGAGAAGAAACATGGCATAGATCAGAAACTCGGGCCTACACAAAGAAAAGAATACTTTGCAAAACGATCAAGCAAAGATAAAAAGAAAATCCTTTTCATATTTTAATTTATCTAAAAGACAACAATTTGTTCAAAAGTGAAAGCAAAAATGTATTCAGTTGTGTAGGCTTATGTGTATTTATAATCTCATACATGAATAAAATTAATGATGACAATGACCCAAGAGTTAAGAAAGAAAAGATGTGATTACTGTGTTACTACAAAGAGTTATAAAGCACTCACGCTGTGTGTGAAGAGATCTAGAGTTCCTACTACTCAGAATAGTTACAAATTTATATTAGCAATTACAATAAAACAATTAAAAACTATGTTTTAAAATTCTTGACAATGATGACTAAAAAACATGTGTTTTTAAACTTTTGAAATATATTGTGAACATTTTCACACCTGTTATCCACTCTTTTTTTAAATTTTATTTTATAATTTAATTTTACATATCAGCCACGGATTCCCTTGTCCTCCCCCCTCTGTGCCCCCCTTCCCCCCAGCCCACTCCCCCCCATTCCCATCTCCATCAGGGCAAAGACTCCCCTGAGGATTGAGATCAACCTGGTAGATTCAGTCCAGGCAGGTCCAGTCCCCTCCTCCCAGGCTGAGCCAAGTGTCCCTGTATAAGCCCCAGGTTTCAAACAGCCAGCACATGCACTGAGGACAGGTCCCGGTCCCACTGCCTGGATGCCTCCTAAACAGATCAAGCTAATCAACTGTCTCACTTATCCAGAGGGCCTGATCCAGTTAGGGGCTCCTCAGCTATTGGTTCATAGTTCATGTGTTTCCATTCGTTTGGCTAATTGTCCCTGTGGTTTTTCCAATCTTGGTCTCAACAATTCTCACTCATACAAACCCTCCTCTTTCTTGCCAATTGGACTCCTGGAGCTCCACCTGGGTCCTGGCCAGAGATCTCTGCATCTGGTTCCCTCAGTCATTGGATGAGATTTCTAGCTTGACAGTTAGGGTGTTAGGCCATCCTATCACCAGAGTAGGTCAGTTTGGGCTGTCTCTGGACCATTGCCAGCAGTCTATTGTGGAGGTATCTTTGTGGATTTCTGTGGACCTCTCTAGCACTTTACTTCTTCCTATTCTCATGTGGTCTTCATTTATCCACTCTTATCTCGTTCATACTCACACAATGTCCCCTTCTGCTCAACTGGTGTCCCTCATATTCTCCTATATTATTTTTGTGGGTCTTGTGCAGGTAGCCATAGCTGCTGTGTGTTTGTGAATACATTGGCCATGTCATCCTCAAGAGCGAATTTCGTAAGAACCACTTCTGATTGACCTGAGGCCCCCTCCATGGGAACACGTACCTGCTACTGCAAACCTAGGCAAAAACTTATATCTGGAGATTTCTTAGGACCTTTGGAGGAATTTACTATTGACATTAAGCTGAATGGATACATGAGTGAATTTATTTCTTAATATATATTTATAACCTAGGACTAGTGCAGCTATTTGCTTAGCCAGAGATGATTCTTTTTTTAGTAGGCAATGGTGAATAAAGAAACAGATAACTGATTAAAATATTGAAAATAGCCGGGCGTTGGTGGCGCACGCCTTTAATCCCAGCACTCGGGAGGCAGAGGCAGGTGGATCTCTGTGAGTTCGAGGCCAGCCTGGGCTACCAAGTGAGCTCCAGGAAAGGCGCAAAAGCTACACAGAGAAACCCTGTCTTGAAAAACCAAAAAAAAAAAATTGAAAATAAAGTACTCTTAAGTTCTCAGCCCTAAGAGGCCATCTACTTCATCCCCTGAAAGATCCAAAGATTATCTGGAAAAGGAAGCAGAAAGACTGTAAGGTAAGGGCTGGAAGATAGGAAGATAACCTGTGAAACTCTGTCTTTGGATCAAAAATAATATTTTTGGAGGGTATACAAAATGGAGAGGGTGGTCCAGGTGTCCTGTTTAAGGCTCAGTACTTAAAAAAAAAAAAAAAAGAAATGAAAAGAAAAGAAACTTACTCTCAGCACTTTGCCTGGTTATGAGTCTTTACAGTAACTAACACTCACTGTAAGAAAGAAGTTTCTCTGACCAAGGTTGAGTGTAGCACTAATCTATGGGTTTAAACATAAAAATTAAGATGATGGCTTGACAACATGTCTATTTAGCAAAGGGAAAAAAAAACAATTATAAAGTCCCATCTGCCCCCACAAGGATCTATAACATCTCTAGCCAAGGGCTTTTGACAAAGTTTATGGTACCAGGTGGACTTCTCTCTTGTGGAGCAACCATAAAATCGAATCAGAAAGTGGTTGGTTACCTCTAGTAGTCATGCCACTATAGAGCAATGTTGCCTGGCAGGTCAGTACTGTCGTAAACAGAGTCCACATCTGGGTAAGATCATTGATGAATTCTCTCCCCCAGCAGCCTGCGTAGCACATTCAGACACTATGAAAGCAAGCAGCAGGGAAGAGGTTCTAGCTCCATACCAGCTTGATTTCTCTTTGTCTTACTATCAAAGTATGCACTGTCTTCAACAGTACCATCATCTGCTTCCGGCAGGCAACCAGGAGCAATGTCAATAGCCTATATTGTCTTGGGAGACTTTGGGGCCTCCTTTTGGTGTATTAATGGATATATACTTAATAGCTCATCTAAGAACTTTTTTAACATAGGTCATTTATTGCAAAATTGATTAAACCATTAGAAATAAAAGTAACCAAACATAAAATTGTAAAGAAAATACATTAAGAGACTACTATGAACAGTTTATAGCAATACATTACCTTGAGTTAAATGCATAACTTTTTAAGAAAATTAAAGTGATTAAAACTTACCCATGAAGCCAGGCAGTGGTGGTGCACTCCTTTAATCCCAGCACTTGGGAGGCAAAGGCAGGCAGATCTCTGTGAGTTCAAAGGCAGCATGGTCTACAGAGTGAGTTCTAGGACAGCCAGGACTACACTGAGAAACCCTGTCTAAAAACAAAAACAAAAAAGCCAAAACAAAACAAAATAAAAAAACCTAAACCATGAAATAGTAAAATTTCTAAATGATAAGTAAGAATCAGAAAAATCTCTCTCACTCTATTACCACCCCAGATATTTGAGTCAGGCAGATTAATTAGTGTTCTATAAAAATATATAAATATTTTGTTAATATTAAAGGAACATATCTTCAGAAAAAATAGTAAAAGGTGTTCTTTCTATAACACAACTCATTTAATGATGTTACTGTAATTAGTCCTATACATCTGGATGCAGTGATAGCTGAAGAAGAATAGTCATGGCGAATTGTAGCTATTGAAACATTGTTGTAAAAAATAAAAAAGCACAAGAAAATTAATGAAGGAAACGTAGTCATAATAAAAATACTGTTCATCCTCACTGTTTCATTATCCCAGAATGCTGATTGGTTCATCATTAGCACACTTGTGATTGTGAATCATAGCATTAGTATATAAAATTCTTTATTAGCACATTAAAGCAAAACCATGTCTAGTAGATGTAGTAAAAGCACATGATAAATCTCAATATCCATTCATGACACAAAAAGACACTCTCTGAGTTAAGTAAGGCAAACTATTCAAATATATTTCTTTTAAAACACCTTAAAAATTCAAAATTCAGCCTCCAAGAAATGTATTAAATTGTAAAACATTTAAAATTTTGCATGGTCTAAAAATGAAAAGTTGTAGCATTTAATGTTTCATGTAACATTATAATCAGAATTCTAATTAATATAAAGCTTAATATTAAAAGACAATAATTTCATAGCATTGAAAACCTATTAGAATGGGTTAAAAAAGAAAAAATATAGGCCTGTGTGTGTGTGTGTATGTGTGTGTGTGTGTGTGTGTGTGTGTGTGTGTGTGTGTGTGTGTTTTACTGGTGATTGAATCTAGGGCCTTTCATGAGATAGGCAAGCACTCCAGCATTGAGGGACACTAAGTCCAGTTCTGGGTCTTCATGTGTTTTTTTTTTTTTTTGAGATAGAGTCTAAATTGTCTAGGCAGGCTTTGGGCATGGTGATCCTCCTGCCTCAGCTTCTCAAGTGATTATGAGGATGCATCACCAGGACTGGCTAAAAACTCTTTTTAATTTCATTAAAAATGGAAAGAAGTTTATTGCCCAAAGGGTACAACATCAAAATATAAGAAGCAAAGTAATTGATAAATTTTAGAGTCATTAATATGCAAAGATCTCTTAGTAGCAAATATTAGGCTATAGTTAGGTTTTTTTTTCTAACCTAGGGATTATAAAGTAGTGTTATTTTGATATTGTCTTGGTTTCTTAGTTTCATGCAAAGTAAAGCATTTTAAAAAATAACTTTGTCATGTAAATTTCCTCTTTCTCATGTAAATTTCCTCTTTCATGAATCGTCTGCATGCATCTCTGTTGGTTTTCCTTACTAGACTGTGTACTCAGGAAACACTGCTGTGTGGACTCACTGATGCATTTCAGATTCTAAATACATTTAGTTGTCCCTGACCAATGTTTTTAGTGTTTCTAAACACAGGGAGTTTCATTGTTGTTTTCTTCATTCTTTGAGAATTTCATATGCCTATACAATGTCCTTTGATGACATTAATCTCACATGGCTCACTGAGTTCAGACAGCACTGTCCTCATGTGCGTGTGTGTTGGGCTACTTCAAATTTAATCTTTGCCTCCTCACTGGAGGTTCATTGTGGCTTGTTTAAAAAACTTCCCTACTTGAAATCATATTTTTGTTTTAAGTGTTTGATTGTTCATCTATTTGACTGTGTTTCTTTTACTAGCTCTCTGCCAATACTATATTTTACTTATCATCACACTTTGTGCTTTGGGTTAGGGTTAGTTCCTGGCCCCATTTTTTCACAAACTGCGTTTGCATATTCTTGACTCTGTCTTTTGTCATATGACTTCTCTAATCACTGAATTAGGGTTCATGTAAAAGTTGTTAAGATTTTTCTTCAATTCACCTTATTTTCACAATGTCAAACCCACACACAGGAATATGAATTGACTACATCTCTCTTTCAGACCCTTAAATAAAATCTCACAGTTCTTCACATGAAGATCTCTTTTCCTGTTTAAAATGTTTATTATTTGGCTATACTAGAGATTCTATATCTATTTTACATGGTGTTTTAATATACAACTTGAATTAATTACATTGTAGATGTAATAATGGAGATGTACGATGTGTTTTTATACATTGGCCTTTCTTTGTAGTCTTTTGATTGCTCTGTGACTAAAAAGCACTTTGCTTCTGTCTTCAGGTTAGGAACAGTAGATAATGTCTGCATCATAGCATGATCTGATGTGTAAAAATGAACCTGAAACACAAATACGGGAACCACTGTTTCACAGCAACCAAATTATGTGTCTTCAAGTCACCTGTGTGCAATTTGCTCCTTAAAATGAAAATAATTTTCTAATGAAGTAATAGTTTCAATAGCAGTAAATAATGATAATGAATTAGTAGTTTGCAATCTCACCATGAATAAAGAAAAGCTAGCAGAGAAAGAAGTGATTTTGTTATTTTTTTATAGTAGTTTTTTTCTCAGATTGTGAATTTCCAAATGTTTTCTTGAAAGATCACTATATTCCAGAAGCTGATAAAGTAAAATCTTACCTTCGTCTTCTGAAATTTTTAAATCTTTTAAGAATATGACTGCTTACTGTGTATCTCATTTCTTTGTCTACAAAATATGATTAATGGCACTAATCTGGGGACAATTTATAGCAAAGATGCAAGCGACAGAGCGGAATCTGAAATGTAATTTTTGCCCCTTATCAAGGGAACCATGTAGAATAAGAGGCTGCATTATTCAGTTGCTGAATAGCCCTAATGTTTAATGTTATTAGATGCCAGCATGTGCTACAGACAGGAAATAGTTCCCTCTGTAAACTCTACCTTTCTTTTTAATTAACACTTTGTTTGGAAAGAGAGACAATTGAATCAGGTATCTCAAAATCATCTTCATTATTTCTCACCCACCATATTTATAAATGCTTTGCTCCAGGCTCTGCCTAATTATGTCCTCAGGTCCCTGTATATTTTTAATGCAGCTGAAATAATGAGCATATTTTGAACCACTGATTGCTAAGTGCAGCCTCTTGTTGCCCTTGGAAAAGTTCTGTTGTACTGAGTGGTTGGTATTTAAATTCCCATAAATTTTCCCTGTGTAGCTGAGCTGCTAAAAGGTAAAACAGAACAAATCTCAATCTGCTTGATATTCGTTACTGGAAGGCATCAAGAAAATACCCCTGAAATAGCCCTGGACATACAACAAATACATAGAGCCCTACTACAGATGAATAACGATGGCGCTGGAGAGCGATCTCTATGGTTGTGAATATATATGGCTCTTGCAGGAGGACTGGAGTTGGTTTGCAGCAGCCACATGGGACAGTTCACAACTTCTGTAACTCCAATCACAAAGAATATAACTACCTCCTCTGGCCTCTGCACATACCTGCACTCATATGCAAAAAAAATTTTTTTAAATAAAGATAATTATTTTAAGAATTGTAAAGGGATGATAGATGTATCCTCATCTAGTTTTTAGGAGACTGCTCACTTCCAAATCAGGTAGCAATCTAGGTATATTAGTTGGATCTTAAAAGAGAATGGTGACTTCAATTTCTAGCAATTTCTTCTAATGTCTGGACTGAAATATCATTGTTAGAACCCCGCAAAATTCCATATAAAAGAAATCAGACCAATACTATCACACAAACATACATGGACAAGAGAAATTGCTGAAAACCTGAGGTTTCATGATCTAATGTCAATCTTCGGATTCAGTTGTCACCCACTCTAATGTCCTGGAGAGATCACATCCTCAACAAAAACATTTCTTTTCCATGTAAAGAGCATGTTATCCAGGATATCTGAGCACAGTGTGTTCCTGCCTTGAGCGATACCGTCCCAGCAGGAGGCAGACAACCCAGTGGACCTTGATGGGGAGTGTGCCTTGAGCTACCATGGAAGCCTCACCCAGGTGCAGTTGGAGTGCACTTGTAGGCTAGCCAGTACATTTTATTAATAATTAAGGTGAGAAAAATCACATGGGGAGAGTTCCCAGATTCTGTGTTGAAAACGGAAGACAGATAGAAAACAATGGGTTATGTAAGGAAGAAAATGGAGATATCTGTGTCATTTGAAGCTCTAATCATATTCAAAGCCATTGTTTTCCTTTGTTATTTCTTTCCTCTTATTTTTCTCGTTCCTCTACATGTCCATAAGTGAACTGTAAAATGCTAACACTTAATTGACATGAGTCTAAACAGACATCTTTATTTCACCTATCAGCATCCTCATTACATACACTGGTGCTGAAACTCCCACAAGGCAGATGGGAGTTTCCACTATTGTTCTGAAATTTGTGATAAAGAAATCAGGGTTTCAGACAAATGCCACAGGTTGTGGTGTAGCTCAACAGAAACTGACCACATAGGATGAAAACAAAAACAAAAACAAAAAACCGAGCAAATCAAAAGTAATACATTCTGAAAATGGGATTCAACATAAAAATGGGTACAGCACAGCCAGTACTGCTTGAGACTGTAACAAACAGATTAGGGTTATTGGAATGTGAATCATTTCAAACACTTGTCTAACACTTCAGTGTGCTAATCTTGAGGTAAGACAAGGATTTTCTGAACGAGAATAAAAACATTTCATACTATCAGACAACAAAATTAAGTTTGCTGTTTTAACAGCTTGGTCATGAATAAACTCATTTTGTAACAAATACATAAAATGAAGTTCAGTAGTTTCCTTAATGTTTATTTTTGTTATTTAACATACATTTTAAGCAAAATACATGAGTGCTTGTCCTTTTAAATACTCCTTCATTGCTTACAAAATATGCATGACATCAATGAAGAACATATTTGAGAGACACAAAGTCAGGGCTGGAGAGATGGCTCAGAGGTTAAGAGCACTGGCTGCTCTCCCAGAGGACCCAAGTTCAAGTTCCAGCACTGACCTGGCTGCAGCCAGCCATATGTAACTCTATTTCTGGTGGATCTGATGCCCTCTTCTGGCCTCCGTGGGCACAGGAATACAGGTGGTGCCTAGACACACATGCAGGCAAAACACTCATACACAAAAAACAATTTTTTAAAAGAGCAATACGAAGTCCAAAAAATTACAAAATTGCCAGCTGCTCTTTTCTGGCAATGTCCAACATCGAAGCAGAATGATCTATTGCTGATATTATTTTTTTTAAATAGCCAACACCTCAGGTATTGCTTGTTAACTGACTAGAATAAGAGGCAGACTATTTAGGATAACAAAATTAAAAATATTTCTTAAAGAAAGTAAATAAAAGAGTGGCTGAAATCTGTGAATGATGGCATATTTGGCAAATTTCCCTTAGCCACACAGTGATCCTTCCAATACAATCTTTACTAACATGGTAAAGAAACAGAATGGCTCTGTTTTTGATGCGAGCTGCATCACTGCTCATCTGCTGATTAGACATCCTCTTCCTGGCTAATTTATCACTTTAATATCACCATTAGTGTGAATGAAACAACCGGGCTGCAAAACACTAAAACACAATTATAAATGGTACTGGCCAGTGGACAAAAGTGCCAGGCTAAGCTGCAGCCCTAGCCTGGAATTCATCACCATTTGGGTTGACAGCACAACATCCATTTCATTTATCACTTGATCTCTTTCTATTATTTCTTTCATGGGAGGGCATCTAATCAGCATTATTTATTTGGAACTGTGTTTTCTTAAAGCTTTTAAGAGGCTCCTTACAAGGGCACACTTACTGTACTCACTTAAGAAAACGTTCAGCCCCAGTGAGCCACAAGACAGGGGTTCATATTCTGATCAGTTTAAGCAGAGCAAATTAGTAGGAGCAGTTCTGAAGATTGAGTTTCAATCACATGAATACTTTCTGAGTTGTGTGTGGGAGGGAGTACGAGCCATACTGGCACTCATTCACATGAATGGAACTAATGGAATCTAATATACTAACCCGCTGTGTCAGGAGACAATAAAGGGTTAAAGGAAGAGTCGAGCCTGGTGGTTAATGATGAGTGAAGAACTTTACATCTATTAAGGGATGCGTAGACAATTGTGGGATTCGGGAGGGAAGTCCCTGCTGAGGATTCTAGGTTATCCACACGGAGCTGCCAGGAGCAGGGACACACATCGCTGCCCTGTGTTCCTTACAGGTCAGACACCAACTCTCTTTTATTCTTCATAATTTGCATGACAGAAAAGACTTGTGATCCAGGGTGCCACTTGTGGTTTATTCTGCCAACAGGCTGCACTCTTCCTTTAACTAAGAAATTCAAATTACACTGATGCCTTATTTGGCCCATTCAGGATGCAGCTAGTAAGAAAACAAATGAGGATGAAAAACAATTGAAATTAGAAGATGGATTCAAGAAAACCAGATTATCATCCACATTGTGGGCCAAAGTTGAGCAAGCTGGAGAATGACTAGGATGATGTTTTCCACCCTGATAACTTTTCAATCAGTTTTACACGTTCGTACATGAGAATGTTCAGTGCTTTTCTAGAAACATTCAATATATTAAATCATCTAATATTCAAACCAGTGCTGTGATGTTGGTGCCATCATTGCCTTGCTCTACAGATGCAGGGATTGAAGCACAAAGAAGTCATGAAATTAATATTGCACAACCCATAAAGTATTAAAACTTTAGAGTACAACCCATGGCTGTTTCAGTATTTACTGTGTTGTTGAATGGATTATATTTTAATCTGCATGTTTGTTATTGATAATAATACCATCTATAAATCTTATTTATTTGCGTGTATATGCCTATGTTTGTAAGTGCATGCATTCATACAAATACATGCAAAGGCCTGAAGTTGATGTTAGGTGTATTTCTCTATCACGTTCCACCTTATTTTTTGAAACAAGATCACTCGTTGAAACTGAGGCTTACTCTGTGGTCTAGACTGGTTAGCCAGAGAGTCCCTAAAGATCTACCTGTCTCTGATTCTTAGTCCTAGGCTTATGGATGCAGTCTGCCTGTCTTCCCAAGTATTCTGTTTTCTCCACACTTAGTAAAGGGGGCTCCACAGGGTGCTCAGTTCTCCAACAGGTGTCAGGGAAGGGCTGAGAAGCCCTTGTTAGTTTCTTGGGCCCACCTCCCCTTGAGACAATTTTGTACTAGCCCAGTCTTCCACATCTACCAAAGCTCATAGCCGCTACGCGCCAGGAGCCCAACATCTCTGCACTGGTTCCGGATGGGTTCCCACTTGCCTTGTGCATATGACCTATCCTTTCTCCTCTTTCTGTCTCCTTCTTACTCTTTGTTCTACTCCAAGTAATTACACAACGATGACGAAATGGAATTGCAAAGAACACTATATTTGATCCCTTAATCTGACTACCTCAAAAACACAGTGCTGTCATATATAATGTATATGACCCTTTTTTTCAGTTTTAAAGTTATAAGAGTTCAGATGGACCAAGTCAACCAACCACATGCTCATCTGAAATCTTCACAGGATACTTATATTAAGATTTCACTGTAGATGGAACCAGTTGGGATGTTAGTTTCTGACATGGATCTAGTTGATAGTGTTGAAACTATTGCAGTTTATGAGCTCTCTATGGGACAAACCCCTACCTGCAGATGCCACATCCTCTGCCCACAAATACTGAGAATTTATGTGGCAACACTTATATAGGAGGAGTGTATTATGCATTTGCAAGTTAATACATGGCCAAAAACAGGTCCACAGCATAATTCAATGGAATCAGGACAATTTAGGAGAAATAGTTTTACAAAAGCATAAATTTAATATCCAAAACTATACTTAAAGGAACAATGCATATGGTTTAAGAGTTCTTAGTCATTGAGGGGCATCATATTAGCAATTATTATTACATAAGTGGCCCAGGGTTTGAAGACTAGAAAACTTCATCTAAAAAAAAGGATTGAGGTAGATATGTGTGTATAAAAATTTCTTCATGGCTGAGTTCAGAGTAATAGAAACCAGAAGCTATATGAAAATATAAAAATTATTATTATTCATTACATAGCTTTAGAATTGAGGTAACTATGAGCTGCCTGAATATATATTCCATATATATTTATATATAATCACATATGATTATAACAATAATACAAAAACATATGTACATACATGTGTAATCTCAGTCATCATAACTGCTATTATTTGAGTATTATTAAAAATCTATAAGTAAATAAGACATTGAGGATGGTTAACTTCTAGAAATTGATGCGCCATCAATGTAAGCACTAATATTCTAAGACACAGTAAAGGTGGGAATGTTTTATATAACTGCTAATGGGGGCCAATTTTAAAACCAATACAAGAAATAAAGAGAAAAGGCACAATTCT
The DNA here is from genome assembly GCA_902168325.1 of Peromyscus nudipes. Classification (NCBI taxonomy): domain Eukaryota; kingdom Metazoa; phylum Chordata; class Mammalia; order Rodentia; family Cricetidae; genus Peromyscus; species Peromyscus nudipes. The sequence continues at coordinate 90,197 of CABHPH010127600.1, forward strand.
CAATAAGTTCTCTCATATTTATAGCTTCAACCCCAGTTAAGCTACAGTAGGGAATTACAAGTGCTTCTTTCAATTGATAATCACTGAATAATGGACCTGCAGGACCTTGCTGTGTTGGGTTGTGTTTGTTGTGTTTGGTTTTAGTCTTTTATGCCCCGGTGTGTAATAATTGGTTCCCACTGCCAAACACAAATACCCAATCTAATTGAGAAAATGCACATTCATTCCATCCTGAAATCTCTTCTGGTTCCAAGAACCAAAGAAAGTATCTGTTTAGGCTCCAGGAACTATGAAAAGAACTCAGATTAGGAGAAACTGAGGATGAAGTGTCACAGCTCAAGCAAAGATTAAGGGAACCCTTGCAGGGACTGTGCATCACACGATTCTTAAACCAGAGGTAAGAAAGAGAATCCGGCTGAAAATCAGAGTAACTCATAGGCCAGTGATACTTGATCTGGGACTGAGTGAAAGGAGAGCTCAAATTTCTGACCCAAAAAAGGAAAAAATACAGACTCCAGACTATCGCCTCCAGCCAAGTGGTCACAGGCATTCAAAGGACAAGGTAGGAGAGACAAGCGTGAATAGTCACAGCACAGTGTAACAGTGCTTGGATCTCAGGGCCCTTTCCAGGCCCATGAGAGGGACCATGTGTGAACCCATCACATGAGCCGTCTTGGGGAAAAGAAAATACAAAGGACTAAACTTTTACTCAAGCACATCACATTGATTGAACAGGATGGTTTCAACTAGACGATATGGAGACATCTAATTGACAATGCAATGATTTTCTCCTCTGTTTCCAGCTCTAGTTGGGTAATTCTTTAGAAAAAGATTAATAGGACAGTAACAGAAAATGAACCATATTCTCCTCCACACTTAATAGCTAGTCAACGTTTTTTACATTCTTTGTTTTTTTCCTTCTTCACCTCCTTCTCACCCTCTCTCCTTTCCTCACTTTTTCTTCCTTTTCTTATTTCCTTTCTTGATGTCTCTTATCTTTTCTTTGTTAACTTTTCATTAAATCAACAGCTAACACCCCTTCCATATATCTAGTATTTTAATAGGTTCATGGAATAAAAAGTGCAGCTACAAGTGTTTCCTTACAGTCATGATAAGATAATGAAGTGAACAAATTAACTGGTGCATCCATGGAATGGAGTATCACCCACAAGATAAAGGAGTAAACTCCTCACTCCTGCAAGTGAATGACACCTAAGTTTATTTTTCTAAGTGTAACAAGCCAAACTACAATGTTAATAAATTGTATCATTCTATCTCTGATAAAATTTTGGGAAAGATAATGCATAGGAGCTGGAAATACTTGTATGGAAATACTTGTAATAGCTTCCTCTCATTTTGATGGGTTAGCTCACCCTACCAATGCTATGAATCTACAGATTTGGGTTCTGTACAAGAGCAAATGTAAGTGGTCAGTCATTTTGGTCTGACATCATGTTTCAAAGATATACTGTCCAGCTGCCATCATCTTGCCAACAAATATCCTTAAGGTACTGATAGCTTAGGCAGCCTCATTCTACTGATTATGCAACTCTTATTCCAGGAAAAAGACAAAACCGAGTTTTATAACATATTTTTTTCCTTATAAAGGCCAGCATCTGGCCTTTTCTGTATTACCATAATAATTTTCTTTCTTGTGATGCAGAAATAATTCTTCTTAGGAATAGTACAAGCAGTAGACCTGTAAAACTCTCAGACAGGAGGAAAAACATCAAAGAAAAGACCAAGTGCAAATTAATAAAGCATAAAACACTTGTATCGTATAAAAACTGGAAAAGCATCATTAGTCTTGCAAATTACTGGAAGAGTAATTATCCCCAAGATGTTTAGGTTCTTGCTACATCTCCATTGCACAGTAGTGACATAATGTGATAAGGAGATAAAACTGTCATCCCTCAAATGTTTGGAGGATAAAGGTGAGAACGTGATACAAAATCACCTGTACAATGGATTCTGTAATGGTATAATGAAAACACCATGGGTGTTTAAGGTGTGTGTGTGTGTGTGTGTGTGTGTGTGTGTGTGTGTGTGTGTGTTGTGGTCCATGCACTTGAATGGATGACAAAAATGACTTTGGATTTCTCTAAAAACATGAACATTAACATTTTCCTCTCAGATATTTCCTATTGCTTTTCTTCATTACTTTCCTTTCTTTCTTTCTCTCTCTATTTCTCTCTCTTTCTCTCTTTCTTTCTCTCTTTCTTTCTTTCTTTCTTTTTTCCTTCCTTCCTTTCTCTCTCTCTCTCTCTCTCTCTCTCTCTCTCTCTCTCTCTCTCTCTCTCT
>CABHPH010127600.1:92507-119852 GCA_902168325.1 Peromyscus nudipes
TCTCTCTCTCTCTCTCTCTCTCTCTCTCTCTCTCTCTCTCTCTCTCTTTCTTTCTTTTTTGTCAGAAAGACCCAGGGGCAATCTAGGTGGTTAGGGGATTGACTATAGAAGTGGTGTTTGGACTGGACTAGCATCCTTGGGATGTAGAGATTCTTCATTTTAAGGACATCAAAGCATTCTGAGATGAGGCTGCCAATGAGGCCCCTTGATCCTTCATGTTAAATAGTCATGTTTTGGAACCATATTCTATGTTGTGAGACCCATCCAAACCACTCACACACCAACTTAGGGCTGACTGTGGAACATTTTAATACCCTTGACCCAGTCTCATTTCAATTAAGTTGTATCTGAAGAGCCTTTTAGTAAAATAAACTAATAAATTCATGAGTTATATCATGATCCTGGTCTTCCCAATTTTCTAAATAACTTCCAAACTGTAAATTATGGAAGCAATAGTCTCATTCTGTCTTATGCAAACTAATTACTCATTAATTTCTATCTACCTAAAAAGGTCAACAATATTATTGAGGTTGGAGAATTGGATTCTCATTGGATTCTTCCATTTGTATAGTACAAAATAAAAAATACTAATATATGCATCATCCTGAGTCTTATACAAAAATTCCAGTTTTATTTTCTCCTTGAATTCTCTAGTTAACACCAAGAAGTTTGATGGTGTTTATATTATAGATAAGAACACTAAAGAGTCCAGAAATAATGTGCCCAAATTATTAAATCAATAACAATAGAGCTGGATTCGCACCCAGTTTCATATGTCCAAAATTCAAGATCTTTCTGGTAGGTAAGCCATGTACATTTGCAGTGATAATGTCCTTACACAGCCATGGAAGGATAAACATTGTAAAAGGGTCTAAGTATTAGTTCAGCATGTAGAAGATCTGAGTTCCACTTCCACTACCATTATTTATGTTAAAAAACAAAACAAAACAAAACAAAAAAACAAAAAAACCTGCAGTGTCATGTACTTGTGATCCCAATACTGGGGAGGTGGAGACAGGAAGGTCTTTGAAGCTCAGTAGCCAGCCCGTCTAGCCTACTTGGCAAGCTCCAGGCCAGTGAGAGACTGTGTCAAAAAGTGAGGCAAACACTGTATGAGGACACAGATACATCTGCACACACAGTGGTGATCTCAACTATAAGCCATCTTGTTTCTTATGGAACCAGAACTCTGAATCATACTTGAAGCCTCATTTTATGAGGCTAGAATCCAAAATGAGCCATTTGCAAAGTGATGAATTCTACTGTGAACACACGGACTGATTCAGAGTTGCTACCCCATTGATGTAGGGTATAAGCAGAGTAAAGAACTAAGGAAATCTGAGCTGTGGACTACAGGTTTGGGAAGTCTAGACACAGCTAAAAAGAGGCCTGTCTATAATCTAGTTTAGGACATGAATGGTGTTCGGCTGAAAGGAAGGTCAATCTTGTGTGCATGAGCTATAGTCGTGTCCCCATTATCTTGTCACAGAAGAAAACAAGGAAAAGGAGGCTGCCCTCTGCAAGGCTACCCAGTGATCAACAACAACAACAAAATCCTGTTGCAGTTTGCTATGTGTTACACAGTGATAAAAAATGACATTTAGGCTTAAGGACTTTAAATAGTCCCTTGGGCTATGTTTGGGGCACAGAACAGCTGTATATATAATTAAATAAAGCTAATTCAAATAAATTAGATTTAATTGAAAATCACTCAGCTTCCATTCATTGAAGTTTTTTTTTAAATGTGAAGAGTTGATAATGTTATTTGTTAAAACTTCATATTTTGGAAAATCATAGATTCTGGAACAAAAAAATACACATTAAAGTAGTAAATATGGGGGGAAATTTTTTCTTACAATCTCATCTCTAAGGTGTAATTTTACTGGTTTACACAGGGGAATGGCAGGTGGATGTTGGTAGTATACTTGTACTGGTGCACCATGAAAGTGAAACTGAAACACTTGCTTCTTTTAGTTCCTTTTACTGCATGCATTTTACATGCCACACATGCATTTCAGGGACACTATTAAGCCTGTCTCTGAGCACACATTCAACATCAGCATTTATGTGAGAATCTATATTCAAGAAATTGGTCAAATGTTAGATTTGGTCCTGAGCTGAAAAGGGGGTTGGGGTGGGTGTTGCTTTAGCAAGGCTGAGAATTTCCGGAATAAAAATGAGCATCGAATGAGCTTTCACATTCCTGGAGATGGTGTTCTTATAATGTCATCATCGGGGACCACGCGATCGTTTTCATCACGAAGCTGGAAGGAATATGTCTGAGAACCAAGGTGAATTAAAGTTTGACCTTTTTCAATATTGTCTTTCTTGGCACTGTCTCACAGACTTGTTTTCAGGTTTCCTGGATGAAGCACATTGTTGCTGCTTATAGAGATCCGTGCTGCAGATTAAAAAGCAGGGTCTGAGGTTTATTCCCCACCCTGTGGCTCCGCTCCTAGGAGTAGTAGGTGGACCACACCAGATGAGCATTATGTGAGGATGCCAGGCATCACACCAACAAGGGAAACCTCTCACTTGGTCTTCATTTCAGAAGGAAGAAGCTGCAGTCTGGAGCTGATGAGAGCCTAGCCAATCCACAGGAAATATAGATTTTTTTCTTTTTCTTTTTTTCTGGCCTTGTCCGGCTCAGTTCTTTTTAGGACTGAGTTAGTGTTTTAAAGACTGTGCTCACTTCTGAAGATGGACTGACATGTTTAGGCTGCTTAATCCCATTCTAGAGCTGACCATCGGGAGGAAACTGGAGCAACTAAAGAGATTTAAGAAGAAAAGCAAAACATTTGAATGGGCTCTCACCAGCCATCAGTGCCCAGTATGGTTTGCCTGAAGCAAAAAGACAATATTGTGTTCTCCATCTTCCTTAGTTATTTTGAGTGTCACGGATAGAAAATGAATGCAACAGTTACGCACCATGCATTTATCAAAACACATCCTTTGTCAATACAACTCATCAAAATTGAGCTTTTCTAAAGTGTTCTTTACTTGATACAGTATTCTCATGACTGCTGAAGAATTAGACACCGATGTGTCAAAGGCTTGATGCTTCATTGGATTTGAATAAATGTTTTATATATGCTTAATATATAAATGCTACATATAATACATCACATAGAGAATCTAACCTTGAGCACCTGATTAACACTAAATAAAGATGTCTCCCAAGGATCATAAATCAATTAGAATATAAATTAATTAATTAATTAGATTATAAAACATAGATGTTATTCTGCTCCCTTCGAATTTCTCTCAATTTGAGTGGAAATTTTATTTCCTTTTCATGATTAAGACAATCCTCACATTTCCATTCCCTCCTGGGCTGTGATTTGCCTAAAGAAACTGGAGAACGGGGACTGTCACTCTCCCCTCCCCTCTGTGCTCAGGGCTAACTTCGTGTGCTCACTGTTGTTTGAGCCAAGCACTTACGTTCAAGTGCGCTTAGAGAATCAAACTATTTACTATCGACTGGAGAGAGTCCAGCAATACTAGCTTCCTATTCACAACGTGAAGATGTTGGCGCCCTTATTTTATCAGACCCTTGCAGCCTAGTGTTCATCCCTCAGTGTGCATGTTGTAAAGACTTACATCTCTCATAGGTCTAGCTGGGACTTGATTCCATACCTCTTATGATACCATGCTCCATCTTTTGGAGGATTTAATGACAATTTTATTGATTATCAAAACTTATCCATATGTCATGATAAACAGACCAATAAGTTTCTAAATAAACGTCTGAACATTTTTAAATGATATAATCAATGCAGCAATTTCAACTGCAGCCACTAACATTTAAAATATATGTGTTTTTTCTCTTTTCTTTAAATGTCTGCTAATTTATGTCTACCTGTGAACCCTGGTCAAAAATAAAAATGTACATCTAATTTAGAAGCAAAATTTCATCTTTGTTCCTGTCAGGAAAGCCCTTTAAAGTTAAACTTTGTTATTCTGTCATAATTTCAGCAAATGCCAAATTATACCTCTACCAGTCAATCTTGCTGCTTAAGCACAACACAGCTACCTTTCATTCAGTCCATATACAGATCAACAGGACTTACATTAAAAAACAGTGTTCTTCTGAATGTGGTAGTACAGACCTGTAATCTTAGCTCATGGAGGGTTGAGGCAGGAGGATTGTCACAAGACTGAGTCTAGCCAGAGATACATAATAAGATATCTGACAAAATTTTTCAACATAAAAAGACAACATCAATTTCTATGACAGGTTAAAAAAAAGACACAGTAAACATTTCTTGATGAAGTTTATAAAACTTCCATTTCCCAGGACTGCAGTGGTCTGGGACTCACAACCCAGGGACCACCCATAATGCTATGTTTAGAGGAAAACATCCTTCCTTTAAAACTGAGGACCAAGTAGTCTCATTATAAGAATGAGCCAAAAATAAACTCATCCTCAGAAGGAATCTTCACAAAGGTTGTTCTTATGTAGGACCACCTTCTAGTCAGAGAAATTGATCCATGATACTCAGAACCTATAGAAGAACTCTGCCACTAGAATTCTTATGTCTTTAAATCCCCAAAGAGTCCAGGACAAAATGACTGTGGACACTAAGGGTCCCTGGACATCTGTAAAGGAATTTACCTTCATGCTAAGAAATACCAGTTTACCCACAACAAACTAGTAGATGGCTAATACTAATTTCTAATACCCCGTACTGATTGCAGTAGTGCTACCATCTTTTTATATTGTTTGCTATCTATACCATACCATTGTTAAGTGTTTTTAATATTGATCTCATTGGAAGTGGTGTCAGTCTTGATCTCATAGCACCCACACTGTAATAGTTCTTAAAGAGTTGTATTACTACAAACCTAAGTAATTATCTAAAAAAAAAAATCTAAGAAACTTGAGCAATTCAGAGTAAAAATAAATAAATTAATTAATAACCAAGCACACACAGAAACACTCCAACTGGAGAGAAATGCCCAAAACAATATGGGGAGAACAAAGTTAAAAATATATTAGATCCTCAGCCAGGCAGCAGTGGTGCAGGCCTTTAATCCCAGCACTCGGGAGGCAAAGCCAGGGGGATCTCTGTGAGTTCAAGGCTGGATCTACAGAGCAAGATCCAGGACAGGCACCAAACTACACAGAGAAACCCTGCCTCGAAAAATCATAATATGTGTGTGTGTGTGTGTGTGTGTGTGTGTGTGTGTGTGTGTGTGTGTATAATGTAATTATACACACACACACACACACACACATATATATAAGATCCTCAATGACAAACTCATAAACAAAATAATATCATACATATGCACAAAAGAAAAGAAAGCTGAAATATGTATGGAGAAGAAAAGACATGGTAAAGCACATGCATGCAAAAACTACTAATGCTCGTAGACTAGTGGTCCCTACTACAGGAGCATCTACAGGTAATGAAGAGGAGCCGCTCAGAGCAGCTTCCTTCTGAGGAGAGTGATGGTAGGAAGGCACCGACACTTTGGGCAGCAAACAGAGCCCTTTATTTACTACCTTTCAAAGTACTGAGACAAAATATCTGACAGAGGCCACTTTTAAAAAAGAGCTTACTTTGAGTCCAGGCTTCAGAGGCAAAAGTCCGCCATTGTGCGGGAAGCACAGAAGAGCGTGTGAGTGGGGCTTCGAGTTTACATCATGCCTAAAGACCATGAAACAGAAAGCACCTAGAACCAGAAGGAAATATTACCTTCAAGACAGTCCCTAATAGCCCACCTAAGTCACATGTCCCAAAAGTTCCAAACCTCCTCAAACGGTGCAACAAGCTGGGGACCAAGCAATTGTTCAAGCACATGAGGCTAGCAGGGACATTTCATATTCAAAATAGAACAGAACCTCACAAAGCACATACAGAATCACGAGAGCAGAACAGAGGGTTAGATGGCCTCCAGATTGTCAGTGGACAGGGAGAGGGCGACTGAGACAGAGAAGAAAGAAAGAGGGAGAGGCTCAAAGATCCCACCTAACATTGGTCTCGGCACCAAGCAGAGCACCAGCACCTGCTGAGGAGGAATCTCTGGAGTCTGAAAAATATCTCGTCTCTGCGGCCATTATTTTTCTGGTATGTATTCATGGCCACTGCTGGGAAGACATTTAGCAGGGTCCTATCTGTGTCTATGATCTAAGGGTCAATATTCTCTTCAATGGATAAATCTCTGAGAACTCCCAGCAAGGCTCTGAAGCTGAGCTAACAATCCACAATGTGCTGGCCTGGAGAGCTGCTCTGGCTACAGAGGAAAGGTGCAGGGCTAGAGACTCTGACATGTATTGGAAAACAGCTGGGAGTCCCAGGGGCGGAGGGAACCTTGATCTGTGTGGAGCCATCAGATAATGACAGCCAGCTCCAGGAGGGGCTTACATAGAAAACTAAACTGTGGAAAGTGAGAGACCTGGAGGTTTAAGCAGCAAATATTCTGCCTTGAGGCAAATTCCCGCCTCGGGGCTTCCCTCCCAGTAACCAGGCACTTAAAGGACTAGCTGGTGGAAAAACCCTGCCCTGTCTGGTCCAGCCAAGTAGGAAAGCAAACAGTAACTACAGCAGGCTCTGTCCCAAAATCATGCCCTCAGGCTGCCAACTATAAACCAAAGAAAAACAAAAGGGAAGCCGGACTGCCCACAGACAGCCCTGGCAGGGTGTCACAGGGCTGAAACAGCCACTTAAAGAAGAGCCTATTGTGGGGGTAATGAAGGGTCAAGGGAAAGGGAGCTTAGGGGAGCAGGAGGTCCCAGCTGGATCAAGAACAGAGAGGGAGAACAAGGAATAAGAGACCATGATAAATGAAGAAATGAGAATAGGAACAAGCAAAGTGCTAGAGAGGTCCACAGAAATCCACAAAGATACCTCCACAATAGACTACCGGCAATGGTCGAGAGACAGCCCGAACTGACCTACTCTGGTGATAAGATGGCCAAACACCCTAGTTGTCGTGCTAGAAACCCCATCCAATGACTGAGGGAACCAGATGCAGAGATCCATGGCCAGGCCCCGGGTGGAGCTCCAGGAGTCCAATTGGTGAGAAAGAGGAGGGTTTGTATGAGTGAGAATTGTTGAGACCAAGATTGGAAAAACCACAGGGACAATTAGCCAAACGAATGGAAACACATGAACTATGAACCAATAGCTGAGGAGCCCCCAACTGGATCAGGCCCTCTGGATAAGTGAGACAGTTGATTAGCTTGAACTGTTTGGAAGACATCCAGGCACTGGAACCGGGACCTGTCCTCAGTGCATGAGCTGGCTGTTTAGAACCTGGGGCTTATACAGGGACACTTGGCTCAGCCTGGGAGGAGGGGACTGGACCTGCCTGGACTGAATCTACCAGGTTGAACTCAATCCCCAGGGGAGTCTTTTGCCCTGGAGGAGATGGGAACGGGGAGTGGGCTGGAGGGAAGGGGAGGGCGCGGGAGGGGGGAGAACAAGGGAATCCATGGCTGATATGTAAAATTAAATTAAATTATAAAATTTAAAAAAAAAGAAGAGCCTATTAGCATAGATTGAGGGAGGTCATTTGCTGCTGCCCCCAAGGAGTGACCTCAGAGTGGAAAGCTGTATTCTGTTTCTAAATAAGATTTTTCTTTTTCCATTTATTGAAAAACTTTTTTATACAATATATTGATTACAATTGCCCCTCCCTCAACTTCTCCAAGATCCTCCCCACATCCCCTCCCATCCGAACTCACACCCTTTCTGTCTCTCCTTAAAAAACAAACAGGCACCTAAAGGACAACGATAAAATAAAATAAGGCAAAACCAAACAAACCAGAATAGGACAAAATAAGCAAACAGAAGGAAAAGAGACAAAGAAAAAGCACAAGAAACACATATAGGCACAGAGACACCCAAATCCTATAAAAACACAAAACAGGAAGCCATAATATATACACAAAGGACTTGTAAGGTTAAGAAAAAAAATTAACCCCGACAAAACATTATGAGACAAAGAACGTCTGAAAATGGAAAATGTCGCTGAGTTTGTTTTATGTTGGTCATCTACTGCTAGGCATGTGTACTCAATGGAGAAAGCTAAGTGTTTCATTTGTGAGTGGTTGTATAATGGGGATAGTTTCGAGGTTAGGAAAGGGGGCATGTGTTCACTTCTCTAAGTGAGAGGGACCCTACCTGGTACAGACATGTGCAAGTGCAAGGAACCGTGCATGCTGTCACAATCTCCGCGTGTTCATATGTGTGCTGTCCCTGTTGTGGTTAGAAGGCCTGTGTCCTTGTGTCCTCCATCTCCTGTGGCTCCCATAATCTCTCTGCCTCCTCTTCTGCAGGGTTCCCTGAACCCCGAGGGGAAGGATTTGATGAAGACTCCCACTTAGGACTGAGTGTTCCCAGGCCTCTCGCTCTCTGCATGTCAGCTTGTAGGTTTCTGTATCTGTTCTCATCTACTGCAGGAGGAAACTTCTCTGATGATGACTGAGCAAGTTACTGATCTATGAGTAAGGCAGAACGTCATTAGGAATCATTTTATTGCTACTCCCCCCCATTTTTTTAAATAGTAGTATTTGGTTGTCCCTTAGGTACCAGGCCTATCTGGTTTCAGGTTCTTGGCTACCCAAGCAGTATTGGGAATGGGTTCCATCTCATGGAGTGGGCCTTAAATCCAATAAGATCGTGGTTGGCTATTGCCACAAGCTTTGTGCCTCCATTGCACTAGCACATCTTGCACGCAGGTCATCAATGTAGATCAAAGGCTTGGTAGCTGGGTAGGTGTTTACCTTTCTCCTTTGGTAGTGTGCGGAGTACCTTCCAGTACCGTGAACACTAGTCAGGAGGGGTGAAGGCTCTAGGTAGGCACCAGTTCAACTTCTCTGGGTTTAGTGAGTTGTGCAGGTGCTGTCTTTGGCAATAGGGTGTTACCATCAGTTTGTGAAGACCAACCACTAGTCTTAGCAATAGCCTGGGTTGTTTGGGGGGGTTCCCATTAGACAACAATTCTATCAGATGTAACCCGTTCCTGGTATCGGAAGCTTTATTTGGTGACAAGAGAAGGTTAGTTAGGGCTCTATCTCCCTCATTATTTGACAATTTCATTTTGATTACTTTCATAATGCATATATTTTAGGAAAATTCTTCTGTAATAGGTTTCTATACTGCCATTCAAATCTCCCTCTTCCATTCCTTTCCTGTTTGATCCTCCCTGCCCTCATCTTCATCCGTCTGTAACTATTCTGTTACCGCTTCCTAGGGAGATCGACCCCCCATCCCTTTACTCTTTTCTTAACCTCTGTGGTTATATGGAGTGTAGCTTGCTTATTGAATGTTTAACAGTTAATATCTACATCTAAGTGAATGCATACATATTTTTCTTTCTGGACCTGGGTTACCTCACTGATGTTGATTTTTTTTCTAGCTCCATCCACTTATCCTTGAATTTCATGATTTTGTTTTTCTTAACAGTTTAGTAAATTTCATTGTATAAATGTACCATATTTTCTTTGTCTGTTCATCCATTAATAGTCATTTAGGTTGTTTTCAATTTCTGTTAGGAATAGAGCAGCAATGAACATAGTTGAACAAGTATCTCTGTGGTAGGATGAAGCATCTTTTTCGGTATATGCCCAAGAGAGAAATAGCTAGATCTTGAGGTAGATCTACTCCCAGATTCCTGAAGAACTGTCATACTGATTACCTAGTGGCTGTATAAGTTTGCACTCCCCCAGCAATGAATGAATGTTCCCCTTGTTCCACATCCTCTCCAGCATGAGAGTCATTACTTTTAGTTTAGCATTTTATTTTTCTGTAGGGACTCTTTGATAAGACCAATTACTTTAAATGTTTGTTGAAAAAATTTATTTTTGAAATAATTTCTTTTTATCTATTTTCTCTCATTTTGATATCTAGCTTTCTCTTTCTTTCCTCCCAATTCATCTTCTTTTTCAAGATGGGCTCTTCTCATGGGTCCCAGGCTGGCCTCAGGCTTAGTCTCTCTGTCTCAGTGTCTTCGGTGTTAGGTTGGAGACATCAGCTTCTGTGCTCAACTTGCAACCTATAAAATTTAATCCTCTTTCACTTTCTCTCTCCTCTGTTCCCCTCCTTATTTTTATACTTTAATTAGATGAATTTTGTCTCTCCTGCTGGTTCTTCTATCTCATCATACCCTCCCTTTGGAGTTCCCCTGGATTTTCATTGTTGTGTGTATTGGTGGTCTTTATCTGTAGTTTATCTTCTCTCTCATCTTTCTGCTTTTCCCTCTTCTCTTTCTATTTCCGTCTAGAATTATTCTTCTGTATTTTCTTATGTTTCTACCTCTGTCATTAACCTTCTAGTTCATGCATCACTACTCTCTTTTCCTCTAAGGTTATTGAGCTTGTTGTAGTAATTGTTTTTAATTTGCCAATATATTATTTAGGAAATGAAAGATGTATATTAATCACCATGACTGTTATTATTGTTTATTGAAAGAATTGTTGTGCACGCTAGAAGTCAACATGGAAGGTGCTGAAAACATCGTATGACCCAGATGCATCACATCTGGATATATTACTGAAGGAATGCAATTTACTGTATAAAAGAGATATCTATATACCCATGGTTATTGCAGATTCAAAACAGCCAACACATGAAATGAGGCAGGGTGTCCATTAGGGCAAGAATGGATGAAGAAAATGTGGCATATATTCACAACGGAGTACCATTTAGACATTAAGAAGAAAGAAATCAGTCAGGAGTGGTGGCCCATTTTACAATCCCAGCATTTTATGGGATGCGAGCCTGGTCTACATAGACTCTGTCTCACACTTCCCCCTGCCCCAGGCTATAAAAATAAAGATGAAATTAATGGAATTCTGTAATTTGCTAGAAAATAAATGTGACTAGAGATGGTTACATTAAACAAGGTAGACTGGACTCAGAAAAGTAAGTACCATCTATTTTCTCTCATGTGGGAAAATAAAAATATTTAGCACATTTATGAAAGTAGAAGAGGAACTTCTGGGAAATGGAAAGGGTACCACAGGGCTGGGGTGCTGGTTCAGTGCTTGCCACATAAGCAAGAAGGCTGGAGTTTGGATGCACAGAAGCAGTTTCAATGCAGGATGTTCGTCAGATGACCTGACATTCCAGCCTCGGAGGGTGGAGCCAGGGGATCCCCCACAGCAAGCTGACAAGAAGAGCGGTGTCTCTTACCACACAGCGTAAATCAGGACAATTGAATCGACTACTCCTTTCTGGAGACGGAAGTCTATCAAGACTTTTTATATACTGCGTTTTTCTTTTCTGGGAATTTTCTATATTGGTTTTCAGCTATATTTACCACATTTATTTAAGCCTAAATCTATATTTATCTGACTGACATGGTTCCACAGTTTCCTCTTTTAAAACACTTCCTTCTGGACTCATTTTTGGTTTACTAGAGTATAAATTTTGAGTAAGATTCTTTTTAGAAAGATGTAAATTTTTTTTAATTTTCAGCCCTTAAATTTCCAATAACATCTTTCTTTTCCTTAATATAGGTATCACATGTCTGTGTAGGAATTTGAATCTCAAATCTTCCATTCAATTTTCTGCTCATTTAGCTATGCTCTGACAGCAACCTGATCATTATCTTAGGGTCACTTTTCCTTCTGTGATGTTTATAGTACTCTTTAACTTTTAAATTTAAACAAAATTTAAATCAGCTAGATTGACATATAGCTCTTTTTTTCATTTATACATCCATTTTTTCTTTGCTTGTTTATTTTTGCAAGTAGATTATCGTTTTGATATGTGGCTTTAAGCCATTTCCTTGATCTGGAAAGTTTGTTTATAAATATGTAAGTCAAATTTTCATCTCATCTTTTTATACTTATTTCCACAAAAACTTCAAAATTGTGATTATTCTATCCTGGGCGTAGCAAAGCTGCCCTTTGACCACACAGATTAGTAAATATTTCACATTCTTGGTGTGAGTCTAGTGTATTTCATGAGAATTTTTCCAAATTCTATTATTATCTTTGCCTCAGTGTGGAGTAAAGGAAGGTCTTAAAAAATCAGTGCAGCTCTTAGATCTCATCAAAGATGTTCCTTTGTGCAATGGACAGTGATTAACAAAGTAACTCACAACTGGTCAAAGTGCAGAGAATAAATGCTATGGCACCCTCAACCACCAATGGAACATCTGTATCACCCTCTCTGCAAGGCTCATAAGCCATATTTGAAGAGGAGGAAGGAAGATTATAAGAGCCAGAAGTTAGGGAGGACCAGAGCAAAAAATGGTGTCTTATGGGCACGAAGAATGCTGCACTCTTGAACTCACAGCAGCTGTGGTTGATGCACAAGACCTGCACAAGATCGAGCCTCTCAACCTTGTAGCATGCAGAGAGAAGGGGTTTACCATTCACTCCAACTGAGAAGCCATGGTAATGAACAGCTACAGCAAAAAGAGCTGGTTATCTAAGAGTGTGGCCCCTGGTAGGTCAACCATGCTCCAACGGATGGCCCCACACCCAAGAGCATGTGAGCAGCTTTATCTGGACTTGATTTTTTTTAAAAAAGAAGTCATAAAGTAGGGTAGAGTGGTGGGGGTAGATCTGGGAGGAATTAGGGGGAGGAATAGAGGGTGAACATGACTCAAATACATTACATGCAATTTTCAAAAACTTAATGAAAACACTTCAAATGTTGTAAAATATGTGAAATAATCATTAAAGCCCACCATTGAAAGATCGGGTGTACTTTAATTTTATACTTAGGATAGCTACCAATTATTTCTAAATTGCCCAGCTTTAATGAGATTGATGAAGACAACGTTGGGTTCTTTGCAAGGATCAATGGGGCAATCCTGCAGACTTGCAGCCTACAGATTTGTGATCCACTGCCTCAGAAGGTTTACAGATTTTCATCACCTCTCAGTAAGTAACAGAGTCACTTCCCTTCAGTAAACAGCTGTCAGGAAACTAGAAGTAAATCAACAATTTTGTGATGGTAAGAAAATACCTACTTCTGTAAACACAGAAGTCATTTTACTGGTGGAATAAAAAAAAGATTCTCAAAAAAAAGTAGGCTCTTACACATATATTATCTAAAACACTAAGAAACACAAGGATATAAATCTTCCAGTTTTTTTTTTTTTGTCTTTGCTACCACTTATATATCTGTGGGCAGAGAACAAAGTCCATGTCCTCAGCAAAGCAAAAAAAAGAATATATAATTCCATGCATGTAAAAAAATATCATGGGGGTGGTGTTGGTTGTGGTCATGTACATGTACTTTTGACAAGGCTTACAGAGCACTCAAATCTCAGACCTATATTCCATGTCTTTCATTATGCTCTTAATATTTTGCCTTCAATTTTAGAATTTTTAATTTTCCTCTAAAACATTATCTTTGGCATCACAAATGTAGCTTTACCATCAAATTCAAACTCATATACCAGTCAGGGTTTTGTTTCTCAACCACTTTCAGCTCTGGGAAGTATTGCACTCTTTTCTGATGTATTCGTTTGGATCGCATAGATACCACACATCAAGAATTGTCCCCTTGTGCATGTCAAGGCAAGGTACCTTCATATTTGCTCCAGGTCTGGTCTCTAACATCTCCGCTTGTTTATCCTTGCAGAGAGAGCCTCTGGCTTATGGTTGATTTCAACATTGAAACAGGATCTGTCAAAGACTGATGTGGAGCTCTGCCCAACCCTTTCATGTTTCCACAATGGGAAAAGGGAATGTGTGGACCTACTGTAAAATATCATTACCAAATGATAATGCAGCAGCCTGAGGAAGTGGAGCAGAAGCTGAAACCCTGGGCAGCCCCAGCACAGAGCTGAGTCTCGATGCCATTCACCCTGCTTAGAAACTACCATGCTGGGTGCTAGCTTTGAGGATAACCAATTTCAATTTGGCAAGTCCAGACCTGGGCATGTGCTGCCACAGCACCTGGCAACAGTCATGGCCCTCTGCCATACAATGCTGTCATTGGGTTTGTTACAGCTCCTCTCTCCAAATGCAAATTCAAGCACCACTCTCAGCAGTGGGTGGCTTCTCTGATAACCCACATGACATAGGCAGCCAAGCCACCATGACTTCACCTTTGCCCTCCTCTGTCTGACATAATGCTGCTTGGTTTTGACCAAGATCATCTCCCTTGCTTTACTGGGATGTTGTCCTTAGAAAAAAAAAGGTTTCCAGATTAGTCTTCTACAATTTATATAAATTATATAAATATAATGTCTCCATTATATTTATTTAGTCATTTCCATGGAAATCTGTGAAATAGCATTAAAATCTTTGTTTTCTGTTCACCATTTTGCCCAGATATAACCCTATTAAATTCAACATTGGTGTTAACTTGCTTTCAATGTCGTTTCCTTTAATTTTTAATCCAGTTTTTAAATCTTCCAAGTAGACCAAAATTTCCCCAGAGATCTGAAATCAAAGCACATCACCCTTAGAAACCAAAAGACCAGAAATAAAAAATATTAGATGAATTCCTGAAATAATTACGAAAGGGCTAACAAGTACATTTTTGTCTCCTGTCTTCAGTTTTCCATGCAACCAATATTCATCCACCATGAACTACTCAGATTACATTCTAGGAATTAGGAATAACACAATAAAATATCAAGACTCATTAAAACATCATGAAAGCAAGACAGCACATCAATAGATAGTTATAATTGAGAGTATGGTAGAAATAAAGGGTGAGGTGGGAGCTGCTCGGAAGGGTGGTCTTGAATAGCACTCTGTAATACAGATTAACAAAGGCTCTTTGCATCTTTTCTTGTGGGAGCAAAACTGCTCACTTCGGGGCCAAGAAGCAAAAGAATAAGGAAGTGGTACACATGCTATTTCATTCACCCAACTTCATAAAACAATTTATGTGGTGTGTACAGACAAGACAATTTCTTCAAGGTCATTCAGCTGCTAAATGTCTGAGCCCAAGTCCCAATCTACCTTCACTTGCCATCACAGCCCATGTTTCTTCCACAGTATGTCTATCTGTTTTGAGACATACTATGTGCAGGATCCCTTTACAACAAGTCTCCTTTCTTCATTGACTGTTCTGAGCTGACTCAGACTAGTTAGTGTCTTCCTAATGTCATTAGATGTATTTAGTAAAAGTTGATATAAACCACAATGTTTTCAGACAGTTTATAAAACAGTCCCTCTCCAACACAAGCACGGGCATTTTATGTCCTAGACACATGCTCTTCTGGGCGATGGACTTTTTGTCTCTTTTCCCTTATATTCAGCCCAGCTTGGTTACAAAATCTTCATCAACCAACACTCATGTGGAGAAGCTCCTGTTATACCCAGATTTTTCATATTTCCTCTTGAATATTCAGGGTTTTCTTCTAGACTGACTTTAAGTCTATCATAGATAAAGCCTGAATGTGATCCGTTCTAAGAAAGAGGAATGAGCTAAAAAGCCCTGAAAAACCAACAGCTATTCTTACATCCAAAAGAGAGGTCAGACAGCAAATGCTGTCTTCTTAGCACAGAGACTAACAGGCAAATACAGAGCTTCACACCCACAAAAGCAGCACTCTCTATGGAACTCAGACAGGGCACTGTTGCTGATGGATGCTCAAAGTGGCCAAGACTGGGGCAAATGGTGTTTAAAACTCTAGAGCACCCAGTCACTGTGAGATCTATTTCATAGATCTATCATATAAATAATGCAGAAAGATCCCCTATTTCTTCCATCAGTAAGAAGAATACTCACCCTGAAGTAGACACCAGGGTGGAGAACACTCATTATGAAGTTTGTACCAAGGCATTCTATTGCTCTTTGCAATGTCTACTCTCAGATGAATGCATTTAACTAATGCTTAACCTGCTCTGGAGCTATTAGACACCAAATAACTGGACCTTGAGGAAGGTATATCCTCAACTCTAGCCCTTTCTTGATTGTTATGTGGGTAAGGAGAAATACACAGATTCACCCACTTCAGCCATCATGTACCACCTAAAGAGAAGCATGCGGGTGC
This sequence comes from Peromyscus nudipes, assembly GCA_902168325.1. NCBI lineage: Eukaryota > Metazoa > Chordata > Mammalia > Rodentia > Cricetidae > Peromyscus > Peromyscus nudipes. The sequence goes on from CABHPH010127600.1 coordinate 108,432, forward strand.
TATAATATGGATCTTATATATCCTTCAATGGCTTCTCTATTAAAGGCTGCTTCCCCACGGTGACCTAGTGGGAAACTGTGGAATATTTAAGATATCAGGCCTAGTAGGGGCTTCTCTGTTCATAGAAGGTGTGTGTGGCCTTGAAAGAGACAGTTGGGTTCCAGCCCCTTCCTCTTCCTCTTTGTCATTTTCTGGCCATGATTCAAGGAGTTTTGCCCATGGGCTCCCTGCCATCGCCACCCAATAGAAGAGTCTCCAGAGATAAGGGGCCTCTCTGGTCATGAACATGACCCTCTACCCTACAAGCAAAACTAAGCCCTTGTATCCATAAGTTGATCATGTGAAACCCTTGCTACAGTGACAAAAAACTACACAGTGGGACTACAGGACACTTTTCCTTCTCCTACATTGTACCACCATGATGCTAAAAACCTATTTATAGCAGCTTTTTCAACACAATAGATAATGCCCAGATGCAGAAAAGAAATCATAAGACCTACTAAGAAACAACAAAACAGCAACAACAAAAAAAGCAGAATTAGGAAAGGTAGAGTGTCCATATGAACTAAATTAGATAAGTTAGGATGCATGGCTTATAATATAAATTTTAAACCACCGTGACTTGTAGCATGAGTCTTAGAAGGTCTTATTAATAAAATCAAACCTGAGGCCAGGTATTGGGGTGAACACTGGAAGGTCAGAGAGACAGTAATAAGCCACAGCTATCTCACCTTGCCGGATCCTCAGCTGATCTTGTTTCCTCAGACTGGATGCCCCGAGCCCTCATCCAGAATGGGTCTCAGCTGAACTGCTGCTAAAAGCCTTAACCAGCCACATGCTTCTCCAGGCCAAAGGCCTCCCCAGGACAAATGCCTCTAGTTTCTGGTCCTCACGCCTTATATACCTTTTGGCTTTCTACCACCACTCCCTGGGATTAAAGGCTGACTTTCTGGGATTAAAGGCGTGGGTCACCATGCTTGGGTGTATCCTTGAACACATGAATTTCTGCCTCTGGAATGCTAGGATTAAAGGCGTATGCTACCACTGCCTAACCTCTGTTTCATATTGTGGCTATTCCGTCTCTGACCCCAGATAAGTTTATTAAGGTACACAATATTTTGGGGAACACAATACCACCACAGTGACTGATCCAGGAAGGACCATCTCACTCTAGTAAGAATGGTTCTTATATAAAGGACAGAAGATAACAAGTGCTAATGAGGATGTGAAGAAGAGGGAAAATGTGCATACTTGGTGGGAATGTAAATTAGTGAAGACTATGAAAAAATCATAGAGTATCCTCAAAAAATTAAAAATTAATTATGCTTTAGCAATCTCATTAATAGGTATATATCCAAATAAAATTAAATCTATATTTTTGAAGAGACATATTCACTTCCATGTTTATTACAGCATTATTCACAATAGCTGGACCATGAAGGTAAACCAAGTTTTTATAAGTTGATGAATTAAGGAAATATAAAAACTACATTCAATGAAATACTACTTGGTTATGAAGAAGAACAAATACCTATCATTAACAGCAATGTGAGTGGAACTGAAGTTTCCTATGTTAAGTGAAAGAAGCAAGGCATAAAAACATAATCACCCTGGGGTCCTACTTTTATGTAGAATTTTAAGAAAAAGTTTGTCTCTTTGAGGCTGAGAATGGAACAGTGGTTACTAGACGTAAGGGAGAATAGAGAGAATGACCTTTGTCAGATTCCTACTCACTCTGCACTTAGGCAGTTAATCCCATAAGGTGTGTCTGTCTAAAATGGTAACACAGCGTGGATTCGATCTAACTTCCCCTAACATATTCCATCCCCATTCAAGACTAAAGACTCCAATACTAAGAAATTCAAAATCACTTCCCACTATTTGGCAACTGCCAGCTTTTACAAAACTCTCTCAGATCCCACAAAGCAGTGCTAACAAGACTAAAGTAACTTCCCTGAACCTTCCAGAAACAGTGATGCCTGGAGGCAGATAATGAGAGTGCCCAGCCCCTAAGACCCCTAAGACCCCCACTCCCCATAGACCTAACTCTGTCCACCTATGCAGGAGTGACCCCCTCATGATGGACCAAATCACATGGTCAGGAGATGTCCAGTTCCCTGCAGCTTTCCAGAACCAGAAAGGAGACAACGATGACCCAGCCCACAACTGGACCAGAGCTGTGGGTTATACACATCTCTTGCACCCACCACGATTCCTCCATTATTAAACTTGAAGCTCCTGTTGGTACACCCGAAAGGGAGATGCTGTCCCCGACTTCCCAGTTCTGCTGTACTAACTAAAGTTCCCCTCCTGCCTACATCCCTGCTCATCTCTGTCATGGGCATCTTGAGATAAGTGGCAGAGCTTAGCCTAGTGAGACTCTCAACACTGAGACCTTGGCCCTAAAGCACCAGTGATAAGAGTTCATCTGCCAGAGTGACCTTTTACCTGAAGAAATGCTGTAAAACAGCATATCAACATAAGGGAAAAACCAGCCTCACATCCTTGTACTAATTCCAGGGACTTTCTATTTCTCCAGCAGCCCATGAAGGTGAGAGGCACTTGGGCTTATCAGTTATCCATCCATGCCTTGGATTACTCCAAGAACATTAAGGCTTGAGTAAGACTTCCACTAGAAGAAAAAGGCTGAGTGTTAGGCACTGGGGACACAGGACTGCAGGTGATGTGGGAGCACTCCATATGTTCAGACCCACTGGGAATTAATGTGAGGATGCTGCTCCATCATAGGAACTGAGGAAGCTCTCCTGATTGGTACCAACTGACAATGGTGTGTGCTCACATAACACTCACGTCTCTCTCCCCCCTTCTCTCCCTCCCCTCCTCTCCTCTCTCTCCCTTCCTTCCTCTCCCTTCCCCCCCCTCTGTGTGTGTGTGTGTGTGTGTGTGTGTGTGTGTGTGTGTGTAATATGTACATACTTGCTTTACAATGATTTTCTTTTTCCCTTTGGTGCTATAGAATGGTTTGCCTCATTCACAGGTGGCTGTGATCTAGATTTCTAGCACCCAGCCTGTCAGCCTCCCTTCTAGCTCCTGTTAGAATTCCTTTCTTTCCTGTGGGAGTGCAGCAGGTAGCAAGAAGAAACTGAGCAACCATTCAGGACAGCCTAAAGGCTAAGGTCACAGTCTGGAATCCATGAACAAATGTATCTGGATGCTCAGAATAACTACTCCATCCCTCCCTGCACTGTTGGATGTCTGCCACCAGCAAGGACACTTGTGTCCTATTTGACCCGTTTGCTCCACTCCCTTCTCTTAAGTGACACTTGGTTTTGTTCTTGAATATGGGGCTTTACTGAGGGTATGCTGAGGACTCAGAGGACAAGTCAGGCTTTGATTTGTGAGGTTCAGGGGGGATATTGAGAGGTGCTGAGGAGGAGGCTAAGGTGGTTGTTCTGGGGACTGGGGGGGGGCAGGGTAGAGAGAGGGAGGGTTGTTGATGTCCCTGAGAGAAAGAGGACTTCTAAGTAGGGGGTCATCTAAGGGGTGTGTGGGGGTGGATGAGTGGGTGTGTGTGTGTTCTTTAACAATTTCATAGAGGTGTGCAGTGTGCAATCCTCATCTTATGGCGGCATTCCAATTGTACCTTCTAGTTTCCTCCACTGCTTACTTCCGTTCTCCTGTCCTAACCCGGCATGCAGCGTGCTTGACAAGTTAGCAGCACACAGCACACGAGGCAATGTTGACTCCGGGGCCCAGGAAAGGAAATGCAAGAAGCTTTGCAGTGGTTGAGTTTGCTCCTCAAGCTGGTGCATCAGGAACGGAGCTCATTCCAGACGAGGAAGGGCCTCCTGTGCAGTATTTTTCCATCTTCTAAAGACACCCTGAGTTGCTGCCTTCTCAACAGCAGAACCTTCACTGTGGCATTTCCAGACGCTTCTTCTCCCCCAGTCTCAATCAAGGTTTATGTAGAAGTCATTGTGAATTCAAAACCACAGGTAACGCACATGAACTTGAAGTTGTCTATAAATATCATTTAAAGACAAAACCATTAACTTTAGACCCATCACGTACGAACAACCTTGAAAGAACTGGTCTGGAATTTTCCTAAATTGAGATGGTCTTGACTCAAAGCCATTTCGGTTTATATTTCCTGTCACTTTGTGTCTTTCATTATGTAATTATGAATCTCTATCACCTTGTATTTCTGTAACCATGAGGTATTCACCGAGTCAGATCAGGCATCTTGCTGGTTGCCTGCTCTGCTGCCACTGCCTTGCCGAGTAAGAGTGGAGGGGGGCCTGGGCAGGGGGTATACATCTGAATTTCTGAGGTCAAGGGCTGGGGGTGTAGGGTACAAAAATTTTACAAATTTTGTCCTGACAAAATCCTCCTTGAGGGGACAAGCGTGGCCACTTCCCACTCCCACGCTGGACTTCGTGGCTCACCCAGTGGGGTCGTTTTCTTAATCCTTTGATGCTTTCCACACCGAGCCAACGGGGGAAAAAAAACCCTTATTTTCACAAGATACTTAAATGCCAAAAAAAGAGGAAAGAGACAGTTTCTTAGGATAAACATCTTCTGCATGGGTGGGCATCCAGCAGGGGCCGCTGGCCGGTCCCTGACAGTGCCACTGGTTGCTGCAATACTAGGAAAGGCTTAAGCTGAGAGAATGCTGCTGATGAAAACTATGAATGAAACCAGATGTGGGGTGTGAGATTCATCTCACACATCCCTGTTTAAAATGCAGCCTTTTGACCTGGATGGAAGGAGTCACATGCTAACTATCAAGTTGTTAATAAAATGGAAGACTGTTGAACCAAATGCAATAAATAATCCCATTTTATACAACCAAAATATATCCTTCATCCAAACTCAGCTGAATAAGTCCATGGGCTCCCCCCCACACACACTCTTCCCTCCCTCCAATGCTTCCTGTTTCTCCTTCTCTATCTGATTTGAACTAAACTATACAGAGCCTGCACCCAATGCTGAGTCCCATGAATAGTGAAGCTATCCTTTGAACTGAAACGTCTAGCTGCTGGGGTTCCCAGGATAATGTGTGCATGACAGTCACTGCTCCAACTCTTCCTTGACTTCAGGAAGCTCCTGTATCCCTAAAATATAATTCTGTGAAATAATTTGAAAAAAAAATGTGCCCTTGGCAATTAATATTCCCAAGGACATAATGACTCCTATCTGTAGAAATGGGTAGAAGAAAAAGGGTTTAATGCCAACCTGTGACTTAAATGCGTCTATACACAAGTTATTAAATAGGTCCAGATTATTGGGATATCAAAATAGTGACCCATTCCAATCACAACCTCTATTCATAAATATCTGTCAAATTCCCTGCTACTTTTTCTGACTCATACAATTATTTGAGACTTCTCATTCTAGTACTTAAATTCCATTACAGTTTGTTTTAAACATTCAATTCCACACATGAAGGGTCTTGAAAGGGACAGTCCCCACTTCTCAGGTTTCTGATAGGGGCAATTTCCTTCTGGTCAGATGTGTTTCAGCCTCTTACCTCCTTCTCCAGAACTCCCTGCTGCTGGCTGGTGGGTATCTTAAGTAGAATTCCAGAAAGTTGACTCACATCAAGTCTCTCAATGTCAGCTTCACCAAGAAAAACTAAACAGCTTTGCCACACCATAACCAGCCGGAGGCAAACTGCCAGAACCACTGCTGGACTCATCATTGGGATCTTCCTCTTTCCCTCTCTTCTCACTGCTACCACAGACACGGGCACACTGCAGTTATAGAACAGACCAGTTTAATGCAGCAACTCACCAGCATTGCACATGACTTTCTTGGAGTCTGTTTCCCTGGTCTTGAGAGGGGAGAAAGCCCCCATCCTTCTCTGGAAGGGGAGATGTCAAGCTTAGTATAAAACTCCCTGAAAGACATGGACGTCCAAGTAAAGTCTGATAGACTAATTGCTTCTCAAGTAGGAGCAAGAAGGTGAAATGGTAAGGGGAGGTGAGAACACAGAGTTCTAGCCATGATCCAAGTTCAAAGCCTCTCTCCCCTTGTCCTAATTACTTCCATGAACACTCTGACCAAAATACCTGACAAAGACAAAGGGAGGAAGAGCTTATTTGGCTCACAATTTCAGGGGTATTCCATAGTAGGGAAGGCATAGCAGTGGCTTAGCTTAGAGAATGCAAGGACAAACCCAGGAGACCTTCGTAGGCCTGTCCACCAGCCAGGTCTTATTTCCCAAAGTCTTCACAATGGGATCATTTCAGATTTAAACCATGACACCCTCTAAACTTGTTGATGTTGCTAGCAAAAAGCAGTTACCCTTCTACTGACAGATAACATCCTTTCATTTTATGGGAAGATTTGCAGAACAATGAACCTGACAGAGCCCTGATTATTAGAGACTTTGTTCTCAGACCTGCCTGATGATATGTTTGTAGACACCCTCTTTGATAGCCTGTATTATCAATCCCAAACTTGTTTACTCTCTAATCCCAACAGTGTGTAACTATGTATCTTCTGTGGCACAAGGGTCTCTGGTGGATATGGTTAAATGAAGGATCTTAAGGTAAGGAAACTATCATGGAATATTCCTTCAGTCAGACTGAATTCCACCACATGGAGCCTCTAAAGAGGGATACAGGAGGCTGTCACCAGTAGGCAGAAGTTAAAGTGATGTTCCTGTGGGAGCCACTAACAGCTGAAAAAAAGCAGACAAGTTGGAACTACAACTTCAGGAGGCATTTGTGATGGCTTCCTGGCCCTTCTTTATCTCTTATAATTTAAAAAGCCATAGTTTAAAGTTGATAGAACTCAGTATTCTATGTAGATAACAGGGCATCTGGGCTATGTCCCCACAGTTAAACATCACTATCACTTTAAATGTTATCAACCAGCACAAAATCATAGAGGTGCCTGTATAGAGAAGACAAAGGAAAGTATCATGCTCTCCTCACTTAAACTAAAATTTTGCAACACAATGACTCACTTTGCTTGGATACATCAATTATTCTAAGGAAATATGCATGTATATATGTATGTGTGTGTATACATACGCAGATTGATCAATATACCAATCAATAGCTAGCTTCTTTGGTATATTTAATTAGACATTGAATTAAAAATATGCAAATAAATATTTTGACAGTCTTTCCACATTCCAAAGCCACTCAGATTCCTGCAGAGGACTGCCCCACTTCATAAATATGGTTGAACTTGGTGAAACTCCCAAATTCACAATCTGTAACAGATTAGTGAACTCTCACAATTGTTCTGACATCTTAATTAAACTCCTAATTTTCTTTTATTCTGAAGATGCTCCCATCATTCAGAACAGGAACACAAAGGGTCCATGACATGTGTTCATCCTGCCCATTCCATGGCTTCATAATTTAGCTACATTTGTGGGGATCAAGGATAGGATTTGTGATTCAGAACTTAATGTCTTCTCGCTTTACTCATGGTCTCCCTCCCAGGATTTCTTTTCTTTTCCCATCCCCTTTCTTCCTTCAAAGGTTCTCCCTTGCCCTTGGGAGCAAAGCTCAAATCCTGTTGCATCCCATATCTATATCATAGTTGGCTTAACTAATTTTCTCAAAATGAGCATGGCACTCTCCTTTAGAAGAACATTAATGTCTCTGGTAGAGACATTCTGTTCTGCCTTTGCCACAAAAAAAAAAGTAACGAATCAATCATAAATCTATCGATGTAGAAGAGAAGCTGCTCTTTCATTTCCTCGTCCTTAATTGCCATTGTAGACAAAGATAGATGGTCAAGTCCCAGCCATGGAGACTGCTGAGGGCAGTGCAGGACACTGGATGGGGAATGCAAAGAGCTGTCTCAACCATCAGGTGCTTTTGGCTTTGATGGATTATGTAGCTTCCGAGTCCCAGGGCATCACAATGTTCTTGCAAGACACGATTATCTTGTATACATGGAACAATCTTGAAAAATGCCCCACAACTATGCAGGTGTATGTGGGAATTGTTCCTGGGCTGTTTCTTTAGAGCAAAAAGCAGAGCATGTATGCTTGAATACAGTTATAGGGGAAGACTCCCAGTCTGTACTTGATAAGCTTCCCAGGCTTAGCAAGAACTTGGCTGCCTGTTCAGCCAGGAAATTCTGTAAAGATCTGTTTTCTGGGGAGAGACTAAGGACTTCCTTCTCTTTTTAAGGCTCAAATTAGTGAGACTGTCCTTTCTGCTTTTTTTTTTTTTTTAACAAATCCACCTCCAGTCCAGATGGCATAAGGAAGCACAAGCTACAGGACAAAATAACAAACAACAGTAATTACACTTTTCAAATATCCATCCATTGGTATGCAATTCAGGAGACTGGGAAATGTTTGAGGACAACTTCAAGGATAAACAAGATGAGCAAAGTATAAGATACCTGTGATTCAGAGGCAGGGGATAGGGAAGTGACATTTATTTATGCAGGGCTGGGACAAATCGTTTTAATTTTGAGTTCACTCTCCAGCTTCCTTTAGCTAGGACCTGCAGGAGAAAAGTGGGGGAGGGGGAGTGCCTGGATGAGAAGTGTGAATTTGGAAGGATGCCAGCATCAGAAGCAGCCAGAATGGGCTGAGAGGCTGACAGCAGCTGACAGTGACAGTCCAGGAAGCAGTGACTTGGTTCTGTCCCTTGCTCTTTTCTGCATATTTTATTAGTCAGGTCACTGTCCTGGTGGCCGCCACGATCTCTCCTTCCTGAGGTCATCAGAGACCTGGTGGCTAAACTCAGCTTTGCCTTCACCCTCACACTCCTTTCTCCACAGAGTGCAACATCTGAGACCACCACTCCACGGAATTTCTGCTTCCACTGGCTTCCAGGCCAGTTCTTCTCTGGACTGCTGTCTTCCTCGTCTGCTCTCCCTTCTCTTCCTTCTCCTCATCACCCTCTCTCTTACTGCCCTCCTCTTCCCATTCCTCCCATGCCCCCTCTTCTTCCTTCCACCTCCACTCCTCAAATGCTTCAAGCCTTGAGTATATGTCAAACCTTGAGACCTAGTTATCAATTCTATCGCTCTCAAACACTATAGCATCAATCCTAATGTCTTCCCCTACCGTGACCAATTACAACTGTCTACTGATATCCATCACCAGACACCATGTTTGTGTCTCAGCCCAAACTCGTCCTCTCCTTCATGATCCTCCTGTATTTTCTGCCTGGTACCAGCATTGTAATTCTTTTTTCATCCCTACTTCTCACCCACTTCAATGTCCTTCTTGACCTAACAACACTTGGGTTTTATCTTTGATCTCTCAACCTATCTTCCTCCCTCTCTTTCCTTTTTCCTCTTCTCCCTCTCCCTTCCCTCTGCCTCCCTTCCTGCCTCTCTCTTATCTCTATCCATCCCTCTTTCTCATCTCCTTAGCTAATTAAGAACCAAGACAGCAGGTTTTTGCCATTTTAGCTTCTTCAATTATGTCCATCGATCTGTTAGTACTGTCATTATTCGGGAGCAGACTCACTAACTCTAATTATTTTTCTTTCTGATTATGAAATATTTCAAACAAAGGGAAGTGGGCAGATGAATTTGATATTTGTTGAAACATCCAGATATTGCAAATAGCAATGTTTTATCATGCCACTGTAGATTTTTTTAAAGGACATAAAACATCGAAATTTATCATCTCCTGCCACATTCTGCAAGGCTTGATCCTGAAAACCTGAGAAGGGCAACAATGGGTTAAGAAAAGACAGACACTGAAGAACAGCAGACACATATACAGAAAAGCTTGGATCAGGCAGGCTAGGCTCACGCTAATGGAGGGCACCTACCATGAAACAGCCCGGAAACTTATCCTGTTTATTAGACACAGCACAAGAAGTGAGAGTTAGTTGATCTCACTGGTAGATCTCTGTAGGAAATCAGTCTCAGGTTGCAGTTATCACAGAGGAAGAGGCTGTAACTGCTAGTTTTTGCACATGCTGTCAACATCTGAACACAGAGCAGAGAAGGTTTTCTCAATTCCCTGAGCCTGACTCTGGGAAGCCTTTGCTAATTCACAAGGGCAGGAAGCAGTGGGGTTCTTGACATAGCCATACTCATATCAATAATGACAACCATGTAGAATTTCATCTCCTCCCTGCAATCTCTACTCCCATGCATTCTCCTCTCCTTTCACAGAACACCACCATTCTGAAATTGACAACTCCAGCCATTTTTAAAAACCATTAATACATATAGGAACACTAATAATACAGAATGTGTATGATTTTCTTTTCATTTTATGAGTGATGCACTGTACCCATTGTTTTGCAATTTTCTCTCATGGAGCTGGAGATGGAATAAAATGCTTTGCTGTGTCACACTATTCTTAGGAAGATGTAGACAAAATCTACTCACTTCAGACAGGCAGGCAACAACGGGTGAAAGGAACTATGGAAGTCAAATGTGGTAAACTAATGATTTTATTGGTGTTAATATAGTGATATGAATGACAGCTTACTTACAGGAGCATGAACAACTCAAAGCCCACCCCAGCATGGGTGACAACTCATTAATGCTATAACCCTGAAGCTTTCTGTACAACTTGCAGGCAGTTTCACATGTGGTGGTTTTTCTCCATAGCAGTGCAGACTACTTATATTACCTTGGGATGGAAGGGCATTGTACATTTGATCAGTTTCAGGGATTTCCTTTGATTTGTGAGCTGTTTACCTCCTGAGTCTTCAGGATCCTCCCTTTAGAACTTCCTGAGTCCTTATGAGCTTCTTCCCTGGGTGTAGATGTAACCAACCGTTTTATTAAATAAAAAACGCAGAATCAATGAAAGGAAGAAAGCCAAGAGGTCAGAGCTAAGAGCTAAAACCTTACCCTTTCTCCTGCAGTGGTCCTACCTCTCCGAATCAGCAGCACCTCCTGTGTTAAATTCCTTATATAGAGTTTCTGTTCTGCCTTCTCATTGGTTGTAAACCCAACCACATGACCGCCTCATCACGGCCTGTCTGTATAGACCTCCAGGTGTTCCATGGTTGGAATTGAGATTAAAGGCATGTGTATCCAATGCTGGCTGTATCCCTGAACACACAGAGACTTACCTAACTCTGCCTGCCAAGGGCGGGGACTACAAGCGTACGCCACCACTGCCCTGCCTTCCTATGGCTTGCTAATAGCTCTGACCCCCAGGCAATTTTATTTATTAACATACAAATAACATTTAAGTACAAAAGAAAATAGCACCATACCTGGGATGGGATGTTTCAATTCAGAGAAAATTCCTACTCAACATTTTTACACCTCAAGGGTAAGCAAGTACTTTCCCATTGAGTTACATCCCAAACTCTCATAGCTTTTAAGAAACTTACATAAGCCAGGCGGTGGTAGGGCACACCTTTAATCCCAGCACTCGGGAGGCAGAGGCAGGCAGATCTCTGTGAGTTTGAGGCCAGCCTGGTCTACAAAGTGAGTTCCAGGAAGGGCGCAAAGCTACACAGAGAAACCCTGTCTCAAAAAACCAAAAAAAAAAAA
>CABHPH010127603.1:0-11321 GCA_902168325.1 Peromyscus nudipes
TCATTCCACCGAGCTCATGAGGGTTTTCCTCAAGCCAGAACTTACTGCTTAGAAGACAACTATCAGTGTGGACTACTGGAAACAAAAGCTAGACTTACTTCCTGAATTTGCTATTGTTCTTGGTAAGACATCAACAAGTGTTGATTGAGCAATTATAATAATACTTTGAGAGGGAAACAAAACAAAACAAAAACCAGCCCCAAACAGAAATAATCAGAATTCAGTTTTTCTAATCTGTTTTAAGAGGCAGAAAACGTTTGAACTTGAACCTGCATTGCTCCCTAGAATTAGTATAAAACCTGGATCTTCTCCTCTCCCTATCTATCTGAGATATCAAGATCTAAGTGAGTCCTCTGAACCTAATGAGGCAGGGAAATATACAATGAAGGGGGTTTTCAACAAGTTGAAATTAAAACAATGCTACTATTAATGTCGGCTCAGTCAGCAGCTATTGCCCTCAATCTGCATTCTTAATCACTCTGACCACTGAACATCTAACATGTCACCTGCAGTTCCTTACCACCTCCTGTCCATCATCCCCTGGAGGCTGCCACTTAACAAGCCGACTGACTTTACATGTAACCGAATGCCAACATTTAGAGATCCGTGGTTCCATACTGAAATCTGGATTCTTGCAATGCCTGGGGCTCAATTCTGTGAGGCCCACTCCGCAGCTGCTTCTTCAGAGAGAACAGGTGCCCCAGGGCTCTAGCATCAGCACCACGTCCACATGGCCTTTCCAGCCAGGCTGACCCACTTAAAGCTCTAGGCCTCTGCACCACACTTTGGTCACCTCTCCATTTCCACTGTTAAAGTGATGGAGCATGGTTCTTTCTGAGCTGGGCCAGTTCACCCCTCATGATCCCTCATTTCTGGGAGGTCACCATAGTGATAGAAAAATTAGTGTGGACACCCAAACAGTACAGGTACGACAGCCAGTACCACCATACTACAGCCAAGAAGAGTTCCTGGACTCAAGTGACCCTCCTGTCTCGGCCACAGAGTGGCTGGGTCTACAGGCATGCACCATCACACCTGCAAGTGGATAGTTCTTAATATGTTTGCTTTCACTTAAAGGTATAGAACTTTTTTTACTAATAGATTATTTCAAGATTCAATTTAAAAAATGTACTTGTTATTTGATCCAGAAATAAACAGGAAAAAGGATTTGGCATGACTTGAAAGTTCAGAAAAGGCAGAAAATTTTATCAATCACTTCCTTCAATTTGGACAGAACCCTTTCCTTAATTTTTAATCCCGCATGAGTTCCGACCAGTGGCTGACCCCCCCCAGACGGAGAGTCTGTTACTTAGCTGACATCTCTGACTACAGAACCGGAGCTGTTGAGTGGGCAGCAGTTTTAGACTTGGCTCTCACTCGTCTTGCCCCCAGGAAGCTGCCCAGGACTTGGTCCGTCCAGATGCGCACTCACTTGGAACATCGCAGAAAAAGCTGTCTTTCTGGAAGTTCCAGTCGACCTCTCTCCTCTCCCTCTCATGACGATCGTCTGACCATCTGTCATCCCGGTGGCTGAAAGCGGAAAACAACCTCATCTTTGACAAAGCTCTAGCTATTTCAAGGAGATAGGCAGATTCTAACAGCACAACCCTAAGGTTCCAACCTATTTCGAATCTGATACTAAGCTGGAAAGATTCATGTGAGCAACATTCATTTTCCATGTGTAAAGAAGAAAACCCTCACCTTTCACCATAGTACAGCCAAGACATTTTAATGACAAGTTAAACTTAATGGCAAAGGAATTGAGCCTGGTAGTTTTAATTTAGCCTTTTTGCTCAGGCAGTAAGAAGGATTCATTAAGTGATATTTTATTTAAAAGTCATATAAAGTAAATGATTACCTTTTAGCTTGCTCTTCTGCATACTTATAAGGATAATTTGCCAGTGTTGCTTTGTATCCTGTATTTTTCATCATGTTATTCCATGTGACCAGCCTTTGGCCTATTGCAGTCCCTCGTGGTTCAAAACCCTACGACAAAATATTACATGTTCCCATTAGTGTATTCCATTTCCCACTAATTACGATTATGTTAATGACTTCAGAAAGCAACATCAAAGTGATGCAGAGTTTTCAACAGGAAACGTAGGCATTCCTCACTACTACAGAGGTGATCCGTGTTAACACACTGCCTCTCAGATAACGATCATCTCTTTGCTATGACAAAGTCATCTGGTTCTCTAGTTACATGTCTCAGGAAGTGGGAAAAGAAACTTACCTGTGCCCAAGCATTTAGTAAGTGCTTAATTCTAACTGTAAAAATTATGGTCAAATTAAATTATGTTATACATTGTTACAGTGTTTTACCAAGAGTATATCATTATCCTTGATCACATTTTTCTCTTTATTTCACCCCAGAGAAACATTTACTTAACAGATTCTATTACATCTGGGAGGTGGGGAGAGATACACAGTGTCAAAATCTTTATGAAAATACTTTCAGAGTATGTACATTCTTCAGTATGCTGCTCCTTGATTACACATGGGGACAGAGAAATGGGGGCATCTTGAGCTTGAGTTGAGGGTGAGCAAGTTCCTTGACCTTACCTAAGAGCATAGATAACACATCTATTTGGGTTTTTGTTTTGTTTTGTTTTTTGTTTTTGTTTTTGAGACAGGGTTTCTCTGTGTAACAGACACAGCTGTTCTGGAATGCCCTGTATAAACCAGGCTGGCCTCCAACTCACAGAGATTCACCTGCCTCTGCCTCTGGCACTAAAGAGTGTTGGGATCAAAGGCATGCATTGCCACACCAAGCTGATAACACATCTTTACTTGCAGAAAGAGAGCTTTATGGTTACTGGTGGCTGCAGTAGGTTTTTAAAGAAATGGGGAACTGGGTGTAGTGGCTCAGACCTGTAATCCCAGCACTCACAAGGTTGAGGCAGGAGGATGACAAGTTCAAGGAGCTACAGTGTAAGACTCTATCTCAGAAACAAAGGAAAGGGCTGCTAATAGAATGTACCATACATTTAAGTATTTAATCCAGGGAGACGGTTTGAGGCTTAGGACAGGTCAAATTCTCCTTACCAGCAGCGGGTCAGAGAAGTCGGGAAGCTCCGGGACTAAGACTCCCACCAGGGCACAGACCACGATGAGCAGAGTGCACATGCCCAGGACCACCACGGGCCAGTCGGCTAGAAGGGCTGCATAACTACAAGGCACAAAGCAAGCAGAGAGGACCTCTGAGAAGCAGTGTGGAGGTAAGGCTATACACAAGAGCAGTGTTAGATCCTCAATTTTAGACCAGCACAGGTAGTCCCCAATATGATTACAAATATTTATACACGTTGATAAAGAAAATTTCAAGGTCATCATCCTTTTGTTTTTCTGATAAAGTAGCAGTAGTTAGTAGCCACAGGCTACTGGGTCAGTCTAGGCAGGTTATATGACAAATAACCGTTTGTATCTGTATGTATGCCTGGGAAGAAGAGGACTAAAAAGCCACATTTTATAGGCACAAAGAAGAAAAAAAACAAAACAAAACAAAACAAAAAAAACAAAAACAAAACAAAACAAAAAAACCCAGAGGCTCCATCTTGCAGTGTCTTTCAGAACTTGTTTCTTTCCTTATTTTCTTTCTCCATACCTTTAATCAGCTCTTTCAAAAGGGAAAAAGTCTATGAACAGGTTCATGTAGTACAATCCGAAAAACACCCAAATCGTACTTCCCAGAGCCCCTTCTTCCTTCCTAGAAATAAACTAATGAAGATGCCAGCAGACTGAGTTCACAAGGGCGGGGCAATACTCTATTCAGTGTGGCATCAGTGCCTAGAACAGTACTTTGTAGAAGGGCCCAATTCATTTTTAGTGACTAGCGAAGCACTGGCCCAGGTTCCCCAGCCCCTTGGCTCCCCAGCCTCTTGGCTCCACAGCCCCTACAGGCTGGCTCCAGTCTCTTCCTCCACCTCAGAACCTTCCTCCATTACTAACTCCACCACTGGCTTTCTTCACACGCCATCTCTGACGGTGAGAGCCACCCTCTCTCTGACAGGTTGAACCAAGTGCCCGCCAGAACCTTGTGAGACTGCACTTTCTCTCATGTCAGAGAACGTCTGGGGGCTTCCAGTCGCTCCAGTCTTTATTAGAAGAAGAAAGCCCCGTAACAGCCAGTGTGTGATTACTGTTCTCCAGTTCCCAACAACGGCAGCTCACTTGGCTACTGGGGTGCCTAGTTCTGGTTCATTGGAAGTTCTTGGAGAACAAGCTAGCAATTACAAATCAAGGGGGCTCTGCATGCCGGGAAATACTGCTGTGTGGCCCTTCCCACCTCCACGCTCAGAGCGTTGGTTCTGAAGTTCCACAGAACGGACTCTATGGTGTGTGTACTTCAAATTACCACTCTAATCAAAGAATTAAGCCACAATATAGTTATGCCTTAAGGAGCTTGCCCTGGCAGTTGCCCTGCTCGTTCTTTTAAAATAACTACATAAATAACAGTCTGTACTCACTGCAGTGTCAGCATTCATGAGCCCTACACAGACCATCATCGAAATCTTTCTTATGTCCACCTTAGTGAAGAAGTTGAGCACAGACAGGCTAAGGAATTAGTGAAACCATAGAGCTTTGGGTCTAGAGTCTGACTTTTAACTACTGTGTTCCCATCTGTCTCTTCAAACACAAGTGGAACTAAAGACACGAGGAAGAAGTAAACTTGCCAAACTCTTCAAATTCACACTTGAAAATTTCTAGGGCTGGAGACGTGGTTCAGCTGATAAAGGCTACTCACACCCCAAAGACAAGAGCTCTGTTCCCAGTGCCCACAGCTGTCTCTCCAACTACTTTTTCCAAACCTTGACCCCAGCACTTGGGAGGCAGAGGCAGGTGGATCTCTGTGAGCTCCAGAGCAGCTTAGTCTACATAGGTGAGCTCCAGGTCAGCCAGGGCTACATAGTGAGACCCTGTCTCACAGAGAAAAGTTCTAGCTCCACTAATAGTTCATTTCTCTCTGCAAAGTCACACAGACCACAGGACACTAAGGAGAACATTATTTGCCTGATTGCAAATTCTGGATTTAAGACTTTACCGAAGGAAGGAACATTTTGTTAGGCAAGACAGAACTGCCTTTAAGGATAGCTAAGGATGTAATGGGAACACAGGAATCCCAATGTGTTGCCTGTGGCTATTCACATGTCCTCCCTGAGGGCCACGTGCCCACGGCAAACACCCTCCCCCCTTTCTTGCCTACCCCCCCAAACCCAGTGAGGGAATCACTGGGTTTGGAGCACTATTGCCCTTTGTCTGAGCAGCACTTCTGAGACATTCTGTTCACCACTCCATACTTTAGAAAGAGCACTTTACACTAGACCCTAAAATACCACCAGCCCTCGAAATGAGGATGGCTCCAGACCTAAGCGCTTATTCATTGCATTCTAAAGGGGTCTACTCTTTCAAATGAACCCAGAGTTGTTCCTTCTTACAAACATGTTATCAATAGAGGATGGTGGCCTTGCACTGCTTAGTTTTCATCTGTAGCTTAATTTATCCAGAATGACGTTCTGCTTGGTGTTCTCGAGAAATATGCACACATACACAGAGGCTCTAAAAGTCTCTTTGAATAACTGCTTTCCTTCCCTTTGAAAACATTTGGTTTTGATTTCACAGCCCTGCCACATGCCGCATACGTGCACCAGTGACATGTGGACACTTTATATTTAGTTCTTTAGTGCATTCTTCTACACACATTTGACCTCACTATATCACAACCTCTTCCGCACACAGCAGATGTTTCATGCTGGCCTTTCCTAGAGACAACTGATCAGTATTGCCATTCTGAGCATGCTCAGTGCTGTGGGGACATGCACAGCCATTTAGACAAGTGCTTCTCCTGAACAGCACAAACTGCTGACAAGACTTCTGTCCCTTGTGCTGCTGAGGCCCAGCTATGGGCACTACAAATAAAATACAAATGTTCCATGTGTGATATGAAATCCAGACACTGGTTATACTATCATGATAAAAAAAAAACCCTATAAAACTGTGAGGAGTAAAGGCAATTTAAAATGACCTATAAAATACACACAGACACACCTGTAACATTTCACTTCCGACCAACAGTAAAGTATGTGCACGTTATTTTCTTTGAAAAGTGAACCACATGTGCATTAGAACAATTTTTAAAAGGACTGATCCTTTTACGCAAGCTGCCCTGCACATCAGGTAACACTTATCCTGCACCCACCTGCTCTAACTGGGAGATGTTTACATAGGAACACAGTACAACTGTGAATGCAGTCCTCTGTAACATCTGGATTAGGCAGGGAGTGATCTGGAAAGACTGGGGGAGCTCTCCCTGAGGGGAGGGCCTGCAGCTCTGTCTTGGTCACCACTATATAAAGTTCATAACATCTTTCAGTTGGCTGTCTTAAGTCCTCTGAGTAACAGCGTGTCTTAAGTGTTCTATGCTCCATGACTCTGAGTGAGTGGGCAAACTGACCCTGGTGAGGATGGCACTGTGTGCTGGACTGGCATCCACGGGAAGTTCCTTGAATATATTTACAGAGGCTCAACCTTATTGCCAGGCTTAGACCAGAAATAGCTGTTAAGTGAGTGTCTTACAGAACTACCTTATGCTCAGGTCACTGACATCACAGGAACCTCCATAGTGAATTATTTGCTTCTCTCCTGGCTTACTCTTTGTGGCCTCTCCAGAAAACTGCTCTCTCCACAAACTTCCCTGAAAGGGTGTAACTTGACTGGATGCCCCTTTCCTGACCACCCCCCGACGCCTTAACCCTAGTAGTCTTCACTCTCCTGATTCTGGCACTGCCCAAAACAACTTAATGGTCTTGGTTTCCACCTTACTGACCTGAGGAAATTTTAAGATCTTGTGTTCTCTCTGCTTTCCTAAAGAATCCTTCCTCCCCCAGCTTATTGCTTTCCCCCAATAATCCTCCCAACTTCTCTTGTCCCTTAAGGGCAGGCATTTCACAATGTGTCTAGTGGCATCGATTGTTAACCTAATGGGAAGAACAACTCAGATTCGAGAAAATTCACACACAAAAACAGAACAAACAACTCTTTCCTTCGTGTAAGGGTACATATTCATCTAATAGTACATCGAATAGTAAGATGCAAGGCATGTGGGAATGCAAAGACTGGCAGACAGATCTGTGCTCAAGGAATCTGCAGCTAAGTGCAGAACATCACACAGTTCAGGTATCTACAAAGGCAGGCAAACGGACGCCTTCAGAATAGGACTGATGCCTGGCCAATGAAAACGAAGAGGTTATTTCCAGGAGACGTGGGAACTGGAAAACCAGGAAAGGCTTTTCTGAGTAAGGTGTATTTATAGGTAGTTATGCTAAAAGGAAGAAATTAAGAGTCTTAAAAAAATCAATTTGATAAGAGAGGAAACCCCAAGTCTTTTCAAAATGTTAAAATTTTAGTCTGCTGAGAAAATCATTATTTCCAGAAAAATGAGATTATTTTTGTTAATATGGCATGTTTATTTGTATATCTTTTCCCATGTCTCTCTTCCAGGAAGAGGCAAAAGTGGAAGAATTAGACAAAGCATGGCCATTACATACAGCACAACAGAATATGACCACGGCTTGAAAAGGAAGGAACTTACGACACATGCTAGAATATGATGACCTGGAGGGCCTCATGCTAAACAGAAAGAGTCAATCACACTGGACAAGAGCTGGCTGATTCTCCCCAATGAGATACTCAGAGCAGTCAAACTTACAGAGACAAAAATAGCATTGTGATTGCCAAGACTATAAGGAAATGAGGATAATTGTGCAGCGTTTCAGTTTTATAAGATGAAAATATGAATATATATATATGAATATACATAAAATGTCACAAAATGGTGCTCTTCAAAATGGTTAAAACTCAGGCTGGGGAGCTGGCTCAGTGGATAAAGCGCTTGCTCTGTGAGCAAAAGGACCCGAGTTTGGATCCTCAGCACTGGGTAAAGCCAGGCACTGGGGACTGAGACCGGCAGATCCTGGGAACTGCTTCCTGGATGAAAGACCAAGGTCAAGGGTCAGTGAGAGGTCCTGTCTCTAAAACTAAGGTGGAGAGTGACAGAGGAAGGGAGCTGACATTGAACTCCAGCCTCCATACCATGCACACTGACGGGAACCCCCGGCCCCCAAATAGTTAAACTGCAGATGCTGCTTAGTTCTGGAGGTTTGTTTAACAAGTGCTGAGCCCTGGGCCCAACTCCTAGTATCACAAACACCCCAGAAGGTTAAAATGTAATTCATGCATTATCTTTTTTACCAAAATCTTAAGTGTTATTTCAACCAGGAGAGTTTGCTAATGAGAACTTTATTTTAGACAGTGAGCGCTCCCCTTGGGAGGCTGAGTTTTGTTCTAGACAGTGGTTCTCAACCTTCCCGGACAGTTCCTCGTGTTTTGGTGACCCCCCCAACCATAAAATTATTTCATCTCTGTTTCATAACTGTAATTTTGCTACTGTTATGAATTATAATGTAAATATCAGATATGCAGGATTATATGTGACCCCTATGAAAGGGCTGTTCGACCCAAAGGGCTCATGACCCCCAGGTTGAAAACTGCTGCTCTAGACAGTGAGTGCTCCCCTTGGGAGGGTTGGATTCTTCTCTCTTGAGCTTCTGTGGCAGCTGAATCTCACAGGTCACTTCAAGTTCAAGTGTGGTGACACCGTACCTAGAATCACATTGTGTAAGAGCATAGGACAGCATCTTGGCTTTATTTTCAAGAATTCTATCTATTTAAAGTTTTCTAGGATTTGGCAGTTAATACTGCCACCACTGTGGCATCAAGCGTCTCACAACTGCCTGTAGCTCTAGCTTCAGATCTGATACCACTGGCCTTCAGAGGCGTCCACACTCATGTGCATATACCCCCAGACACACACACACACACACACACACACACACACACGTAAAATTAAAAAAATTCCACATAAACAAATACCTTCATCTTAATACAGTTACAGTTTTTCACAAAGAAAAACATCTAATGCATTTGAAATAAACTAGCATTAATTCAAGTCACACTAGTTGGCAGGATGGTAGATACTGTTATTCAACAAATAAGATAATGGAGGTACATGTGACCCTGCCCCCTCCTGCCAACAAAAAGGATAGAGAAGCCAACTTAAATAGGAAAGAATGCAAAGTAGCTAGACAAATATAAATGCAGACTCCAAGAGAATTTAAAGGGTAAGAAAATCTACTGTAAGTTTGAAAGGTACTTTTATAGATATGTGGTTCTGAAAGCAGTCAATGTATAAGAAATGTATTTTTCCTTCATAAAAATATGAATGAAAAAGGTAGAAAGAACAAAGTGGAGAAAAAACAGAGGAATGGAAACTGCAGAGAAGTTTATTAGCAAACAAGATGACTTAAATTACTCTACCTTCTCGGGAACTTGAAAGGTCTGGGTGGCCTGGAAAAAAAGGAAAAAGCAAAGAAATAATGATCAGAAACAAAGCTGTGTAATGTAAGGATGCCCCCAAACCCTCCACATGCCAATGCTTGACTTAGTATCCCTCCCATGAAGACTCCCAGGAGGGTTAAGAGAGATGGCCTAGGGGATGTCAATACACATGGAGAGACTGAACCTCTACTACAGGGCCTCTGTACTCCAGAAGGCATGCTCAAGTGGCCGAGGACAGGGGAGGAGTCCTTGGAGCATTCCTGGTGGAACCCCAGCAGGACCCATGGCCACCAGATTCCCTCCCCTCTCTCTGACACGAGTTCTCCTCCCCAAGCCTCCAGTCTAAGCAGCCTCCTCTCACCCCCAACATGACGTCAATACCTTCTTGTGCTAAAAATATTCCGTTTTCTCTCTGAGATACCAGCTGACTCTCTAGTTTTCCATTTCTTACTACTTAGCCTCGCCGGTCCACTTTAATGAGGACGGGCTTGTGTTTCAAATCACCACCTTCCCCTAGTGTCTGTAGCTATTCCCTCTCACCAATGCCCACCCAAATACAGAACATTAAGCTTGCTAAAGAAATCCCAAACTCAGCCTCAACTTCTGAACTCTTTATCCCTACTAGATCCATTAATTTCTCCTTTGCTGGCCCATGGTAACCTTTTAAATAAACATTTGGTGAACAAACAAAGCCCACTATTCATGTTTCACTGCTTTAAAGCACAGTGGTTCACAGTGTGGCCTGAAGACCACAGGGAGTTCCTGAGACCCTTTTATGAGGTCTGTGAGGGTCCAAATATATATCTATCGAAGGACAAATTTTCTTCATATACTTCAAACAGGCTGCAACACACTGCCTCTAATCAAAACCCTGTTCTGTTCTGATGACCACACGTTAGAGAGACCCACAAGAAAAGAACAGGGGTATGCACACCACAAGCTGTATTGTTAAAATATTTTTCATAAAAAATGTTAACTTATACTAATTATATAATGGACTTATTATATATAGCTATTTTCAGTATTGAAGACTGAACACAGCCTCACATATACGAAGCAAGTATTCCAACAGACTTACTAAAGACTCTCTTTTTGAAATTTTTGAGAGGATCTTACCAAGTTGTTTGAGCTTGCACTGACCTCATTCTACAGCCCAGGCTCGCCTCAAATGTGTCATCCTTATATCTCACCCTCCTGAGTAGCTGGCATTACAGGTTTGCTTTACCAGGCCTGGCTTACTATTATTCATTTATTCATTTATGTATTTATGTATTTAGTTTTTTGAGATGGTGTTTCTTTGTGTAGCCCTAGCTGTACTGGAATTCACTTTGTAGAGTAGGCTGGTCTTGAACTTAGAGAGATCCACCTGTCTTTGCCTCCTAAGTGTTGGGATTAAAGGTGTGCATCACCACTGCCTGGCTGTTGTTGTTGTTGTTATTATTATTATTATTATTATTATTGTTGTTGTTGTTATTATTATCGAGTTAAATAACTTAAATTTTCTCAGGGTCAATACCAATATGGCACATTTCGGCTATTACACATGAAACAAAACCTCTTTCCATTTGTGTAAAGGGACCATGAGAACAAAAGTTTGAGAATGACTTCATTAATACAGACAGTTCATGTGACTTATCTGCTGACTGAATGTCTTTATTTCCTAGTTTCTGATGCTCCCCAAGTGAAATCTACTGCAACCCACTGTACTCAGAGTAAAGAAAACAACCTGCAATGCTGCCTGCAATTCTCCACCCCAAGCTTTGGCCCCTCCCACCCCAAGGTTGACCCCTCCCACCCCAGCTTTGACCCCTCCCACCCCAGCTTTGACTCCCCCCACCCCAAGCTTTGACTCCTCCCACAGTTCATAGCCTACTCTGGGGTTTCCTTCCTTCCTTCCTTCCTTCCTTCCTTCCTTCCTTCCTTCCTTC
>CABHPH010127604.1:0-10804 GCA_902168325.1 Peromyscus nudipes
ATCTCCTCCCAGCTCCCAAGAGGGGTGCTGAGAGTCCAGGAGCAGTACCCCTCAAGCTTTGGTGTGTATTCTAGACAAACATGGGTCATCACGCTGGCGCGGAATGCTCTTCACCCACTGAGCCATCTGCCACCCTCTCCCACTTCCTTTTAGAGCTCCCACATCAGACAGCTACTTGAGAAATGCACATAAAGAGCAAAGCTGGCCAGTGTCGGGATGGGAAGAGCAAAGGAGACTATGCCAGAATACACCGCCTTCTCTACCAAACTCACTCCCCAGACTCTCTACCATCCACTCTTGTCAGGCTCAGCCTGGGCCAAACGGGACAGAACTGAACAGGAAGTTGGACTCCAAGCACCTGATCCAACAGCAGCTCCTAAAATATACCACCGGGGACAGCGCAACTTCTCCAGCCCTGCACTTTCACTGACTTGGGGTCGGTCAGTCCGCTGGATCTTTCTGATCTGCATCCAGACCTACGTTGTGGTTCTTCCATCTTTATAGTATGAGTCACTCAGTGTCCCCTAATTCCCATCAGAAACTCCTCCAAGGCTGTTTATTCAAGGCCAGCATGTGTTGCACAAATCCTAAATGGTCTTATAATAAAAACCCAGAGCCAGATATTGGGATAAATGCTGAAATATCAGAGGAAACAAGCCACAGCTGTTTCTCACCTTACTAACTCCTCAGCCAAAAAGATCTTGTTTCCATGAATCCCCAGACTGAATCTCAGAGTCCTCAGCAGAAAAGGCCTTATACTCCTTTCTCTGCCCAGCCATGTCACATCCTGTCTCAACCTTCCTAGTGCTGGGATTAAAGGCGTGTGACTCTCAAGTACTGAGATTAAAGGTATATGATCCCAAGTGCTAGGATTAAAGGTGTGTGCCACACTGCGTGACCTCTGTGGCTGGCTCTGTCCTCTGATCTTTAGGCAAGTTTCATTTCTTAGACTACAAACATCACCACAAGCCTGGGATAGATACATAACAAGAAACTGTTGGAAAATCAAGAAAGAGGAGTGGAAAAGGGGGGGAAGGGGAAGGAAGGACTGGGGAGGAGACGGTGTGATCCCACCCACCACTAGCTGGAGAGGATGCCCCAGTCTCTGACACAGGGAGTTTCTGAGCCCCTGGACAGTTGTTTCCAAAGGAATCCCTTTCATTCCTTCACACTAGAGGTGCATGGACAGCTGCTAGGAAGCTTTGAAAACCTCAGGATACAACAGGAGTGCTCAGGACAAGGTCCATCAGAGAGGACCCCCAGAGCCCAGGAAGGTATTCCTGCTTCTACTCCCTCACCTGTAGCCACAAGATCCTAAACCTGACTTAGCACTACCCTCTGAAGTCATGGCCCTGGGCCCAGGCTAGGCTTTTTCTAGAACTGCTCTGCAAAGAGGTGGGGGGTACAACTATACATCAGGCCCTGTCTTCTTGGCCCACCATCCAGGTAGCCCTCTGTGGTGGTTTGAAAGAAAATGGCCCCCAAAGGGAGTGGCACTCTTACAAGGTGTGGCCTTATTGGAGTAGTTGTGGTCTTGTTGGAGGAAGTATGCCACTATGGAGGTGGGCTTTGAGGTCTCATAAATGCTCAAGTCATGCCCAGTGAGACAGACCACTTCCTGTCACCTGCCTATCAAGATGTAGGACTCTCAGCTCCAGCACCATGGCTGCCTGTACACTACCATGTCACACCATGATGACAATGGACTAAACCTCTGAAAATGTAAGCCACCCAATTAAATGTTTTTCCTTTATAAGAGTTGCCATGGTCATGGTGTCTCCTCACAGCAATAGAAACCTTAACTAAGATACCTTCCCTGACCCCCATGATCTCAAGTGCAGGGCCCAGGCCCCTATACCCCAATGCTTCAGTACAAGGACCCACATCAGTCCTGAATCACTGCTCACCATGCATTTAGCCAATGGGTGCATCATGCGGTCCTGTCCTTTGAATCCCAACCGCCAGTCGGGCAACATTAAATCTGTGTGACATTTGAGCAAGGAGAAGTGGTGACCACTCCTCACGCCTGGAGCCTGAGGTCTGGAGGGGCCGCAGCTCCACACTCTCACAACTCCCTGTACCCAGTGCTATTGCAATGCTGTGGCTGGGTGTGTGCTTGTGACCTGCTAATGTTCTGCTACCCTGCTGCCGACCCACTCCACCCCACCACCACCGTCATGAAAGCAAAATAGCTGGCCTGGTAGAAATGAAGACATTAAATAGGAACACTTGTATCTTTCAATATAACTATTAGACTATTGAAACAATGGACCCCAAAGATAAAGGAATTTCCCCAGGAATCTCATGGTGAGAGAAGGAAAATGTGCCAGCCAGAGGGAAAACTTGTCTCCTACAAAGAGATTTCCAACTTGTCAAACGTTCACTTTCTAGGATGAGTCTGAGGTCCAGACAAAGATGGTCAGTGGTGGGCATGGTCATACCTGGGCCAGGACCGCTTAGATGTGAATGTCCTGGGCCTATAAACTTTAATCTCACTTCAGGACCCCAAAGGTAGACTTGAGAGAGTCACTGGATCTTTGCCTCTCTTCCCAATGTCATCACATTAAATCTCCTTTTACTCTTTTTTGCTATTAATTTGGCTGTTTTAATTGGTGTCGCCAGATCAAACTTGACCTCTCAGTACAGACTCTAAATTTGGTAACAGAAGAGCTGTGTTCACTCCTGTAATCTTGTGCTGGGCACAGAGTAGGTACTCAGAAAATGACTGTAAAATATGTAAAAGAACAAATGGTTACTTTGCCGGAGGGGACCTTGCAACACTTCCTATGTACCCGCAACCTGTTGTTCCTATCTCGTAACTCATGACCACACACAACGCCATCATCAGATGATCATCTAGAGATCAGAAACTTCGGCACTTACAGGTCCCTGGAATGGAAACCAAAATGTCAGCAGGTCTGCATTCCTCTGCAGGGCTCCCAGAAATATCCTCTCCCTCCCGCAGCCCCCCCCCCAGTGGTTAGAAGTGTTGACATAAAATATGGCTCACACATCAGAGGAAATAAGAGACAAGTTTATTCTTGAGCCAAATATGGATGGACATGGCCCAAGAACCCAGGTTCAGGTTAGCACCCCCCATGTGCTCCAATGCGGATATGATTTCATGGTATTCTTTTAGAATTACAGAAGAGAATAGAGCCATAAGTCAGGGCATTTTTCATATACGTAGGTGGAGCCACTGGGTAGGTAAGTCATAGCAAAGCAAGAAGTCTATTATAGGTCTCAGATGCTATCTGATGGCATGCTTAGTTTGATGGGAGCTAGTGATCTGCTAGGCTGATGCATCAAAAAGGTTCTGACTGACAGTCAAAAGGATGTCAGGGTCTGGGAAGACCACTCTGCCATTCAAATACTTACCATACAGGCATGGAGCCCTGAGTCCAGTCCCCAGAAGCCATGTATAGAAGCTGTGTGCCATGGCATGCACATGTGACCACAGAACTTGGAAGGCAGAGACATACAGATCCCTAGGGCTTGCAGGCCAGCCAGGATAGCCCATCTGGCAAACTCCAGGCAAGTGAGAGAAGAATCTGTACCCAAAACAAGGGGGGGACATCGAGATGGTTCGGTGAGCATAGATGATTGCTACCAACCCTGGTGGCCTGAGTTTAATCCTCAAAACCCACATGATCAAAGAAAAGAACAATCTCCCACAGTTGTCTTCCGACCTCCTCATGTTCCCCCACCTCTATAGTAAGTAAGTAAGTAAATCATTATTAAAACCAAGCTGATGAAATGAGCTGAACATCTGAGGTTATCCTCTGGCCTCCATATGAACACATGCATGTATGCACATGCGCACATTCAGAACAGGATGTGAGGTCACACACAGAGGCAGGCAACTAGCAGCCATTGGGGTATTAAAAAGAACCTGAGATAATTTTGGCCTCACATCCACAGTATCCAACTTTCCACCATCATGAAGTTCCAACCAGTCAGTCAGTCTGCAACACAAGTGTGGCTTTCTTATAGAAAATTCTGTTTCCAGACGCCACTTAGATTCCTTGGCTTGGGTTTCCTTCCTTCCAGCTTCCAATCCTTCACTGTTGCATCTCCAACTGAAACCAAGACAAGGCCTCTGCTTACAGAGAAGCACCGTTCTCCTGAGAAAGGCTCAGGTGATTGGAACGGGCCACCCCAGGAAGCCAGGGTAACCTCCCCACCTCCAGGTCCATGTCTGCAGAGTCCCTTCTCCTGTGAAAAGGGGGCAGAACCACAGTCCTGTGAACTAAGCCTGAGCACCTTTCTCTTGCCCAGCACAGCCAGACCTGGAAACAGGAAGGTGAATTAATACCACCTTACTCTCTGACGTCCAGCAAAGTAGAATTCAAAGTGAAGTCTTGAACTACGGAATGAGAGGAAAAATACACGTTATTTATGTTTTCTAAAGAGAAAAGGTGTAGCTAGGCATGGTGACACTCACCTTTAATCCCCGCACTCAGGAGACAGAAGCAGATGGATCTCTGTGAGTTTGAGGCCAGCCTGGTCTGCATAAGCAAGTTCCAAAGCAGCCAGAGCTATGGAGAGAGAACCTGTCCCATAAAAAAAAAACAAAGGTGTGCATGTCTAGAAAATAGAGAAACTCTTTATTTCCTATTATTATCATTATATTAACATAAATATAACTTTCTAGGTAGAAGAAAAAAAGATTAATCCACTCCACTGGCTGAGGTGGAACTGTGGCTTCTCTTCTATGTAATTAAACATGTGACCAGCAGATGGCGGTACAGGCTCACAGCAGGCCCTTCACAACCCAGGCCAACCTCTTTTTCTTAGGTGATGGAGTCAGTTCTTTTCTTCTGTTCTCTAGAAGAAACGCCCCAAAGGACACAGCAAAGACCAGGGGTGGGGACCCACCACATGTCCTTCTCATGAGCCAAGTACAAGGAGCAGAAGTCAAGCCTGCAGGAACTGAGCACAATGAGCCAAATTGGAAAGCCTGGCAACAGATACAGGAGCCTTTAGCTCTCAGACATTTATCATCTCATCATGCCTGTGGCTCAGTATGCAACTTGCCACCAGACAAACTGATCCAAGGCTGGGTGTGGTGGTGTATGCCTGTCATGCTGGCGACTGAGACCGGATGATGAGCAGTTCAAGGTGAATCCCAAATACATAGAGAAACCCTGTCTCGGCCTCCTCCCTTGCTGAGAAGATCACACAATGCCAGCAGAGCTTATTAATCTCTCTAAAGCCCACATAAAAATGAGTGGGATCAGAGCAATCAAAAAGGAAGGGAGGCCAGAAACTGAGCCAGGAATCCCCCGCAAAAGGTTGCAATCTTTTTGTATGCCACATTAAAACCACACGAAAAAGTGTTCTTCCACTTAGGAATGTTAGCCCGTACAGCTCCTTCAGTTGAGGAGAATGGCTTTCACATAAACCATAGAAAAGTCTTGAGGCTAAATCCCAAATGAAGTTAATTCAAGCAAGAAAAATGAGGAACAAAATAGCATTTCCACCAACAGGAAAAGCATGCCAGAGAGAGAGTCTCAGAACAGAACGGAACCCTAACCTATTTCAAAATGACATTCGAGGCATTCAGAAATCATGCAAGACTGTGAAAGAGCAACACACATCAGCATTAGAAAGCCCTGTGAGTACAGCAAGGAATTCGGGAAAAGATGAGAAATACATTTTAAGGATTGTTTTAGAAGTGAAGACTCAGAGGACACAATCAGCCCTGCCTCAGGACAATGCCTTCAAAGAGGAAAAAGATTTTATGTCGACAGAAAAAAAAAAAAAAAAAAAAAAAACATTGAAAAAAGCATACAAAACTGGGCGTGCTAGCGTCTGCTTTTGTCCCTTGGGAGGAGGCAGGTGGATCACTGTGAGTTCCAGGACAGCCAGGGCTACACAATGAGACACTCCCCCCTTCCCCAGAAAAAACATGCCTTTAATGCCAGCATTCAGGAGGCAGAGGCAGGTGGACTTCTGTGAGTTCGAGGTCAGCCTGGTCTACAGAGAGAGTTCCAGGACAGCCAGGGCTGCACAGAGAAAAACCTGTCTTGAAAAAACAAAACAAAAAGAAGGGGGGAGGGGAGTGAATACACAATAAAGCTGAAATATCAATGCAGAAAAATTAAGACAAATTTAAGACATAGTCTAACAAAATTTCTGAACTTCAGGGAAAGAGGGAAACACCCTTTGTGTGTCTAGGCAGAATAAAAATTAAATAAATAACTGATATAAGAAAATAAATTCAAATATTATTGAGCAATGTTTTATGCCAAAAGAAAACCAAGTGACATTTTAAAAATAATCTCTAACAGAGGATATGCTAACTTTCCCAGCAAAACTAACTTGAAAATATAATAGGTGCAGCCAAGTTCTTATATGAATTGAAAGTTAAGCATTCCTTGAAGACATTGTGTTAAAGGCTTGATCCCCAGGCAGAACTACTGAGAGAGGGTGGAATCTTCAGGAGGTAGGAACTAGCAGACGCCTTTAGGTCACAGGAAGTATGTCCCTGAAAAGGATTCTGGAGTTCTGTGAGTGGTTTAGCACTGCTATATACTCCCACCACGGCATGCTGCCTGATACAAACCCAAAGCAACGGGGCCAACCGCTTCTCTTCCTAAGTCAACGGCTTCCATGTTCACCACAGCTGCGAACAGCTGACAGGAGAGAACTGAAGGAGGATTCTCATGAGTCCTTCCGAAAAACCTGTTAGAGAAAAATACAACCCAAATGACCAAAACTACAGAAAATAAAATGTAAGGAAACTATTTGTAGGATACATAGTTACTTATGTGACTGAGACTAAATGAGAATTGGGAAGGAGAGAGTATGCTGTGCAGTAGCCATAGGTCTGACAATGCAGCTGTAAGACCATTGCTAAAATGTGAGAAATTCTAAAATAGGAAGAACTGAGCCAGTAAGATGGCTCAGTGAGCAAAGGTACTGATTGCCACGCCGGATGACCTGAATGTATCCCCAGAACTCCCTGGTGGAAGGAGAGAACCCACTCCTGAAAGCTGTCCTCTAACCTCCACATGAGCACTGTGACCTGCATTTGTACATGTATGCACACCAAAAATAAATAAACAAATATAGAAAGAAAGTATGAGAAGATGACGCTTCCCATAAGGGCTTAGAGAGATGGCTCAGAGGCTAAAATCATTGGCCATTCTTCCAGAAGACTCTGGTTCAATTCCCAGCAGTGACATGGCAGCTCACAACTGTCTATAACTCCAGTTCCAGGAGATCCAACAGCCTTACACACACACACACACACACACACACACACACACACAAAGAGTACTAATATAAACTTTAGAAGCTGGAGAGATGAATCAATAGTTTAGTTTAGAGCTCCTGCTGTTCTTGCAGATGACCTGGGCTCATTTCCCATCACTCAAATGGCAGCTCACAACCACCTCTAACTCCCAAGGAATCCAACCCCCTCTTCTGGCTTCTGTAGGTAGTGCACACAAATGGTACACATACATACACACAGGTAAAACTCTTATACACATAAAATAAAATAAATATGAAATATATACATATATATTCATGTATAGATATATAGCTTATTAGATTAGATTTATATATATTTCAGGGCTAGCAAAATGGCTTAGCGGGTAAGGGTGCTTGCTGCCACATCTGACTACCTGAGTTCAATTCCCAGAATCCACATAGAGAAGAGAGAGAACTGACTCCCATGAGCTATTCTCTAACCTCTACTTGCACACCACAGTACATGCTTGGGCACACACATACTAAATAAATGCAAAACACAAATTAAATTAAAAGAGTATATACTTTTCAAATGTTTGTGAATATGTCTAGAAAGGAAGTTGCTGGGGATATGACTGGTTGCCATTTTTATTTTTGAGTGTGTGATATATGACAAATCAAATAAATAAAATTGGGTCCTCTAATTTTAGTATCCCCTGTATCCATGAGGATTTAATTTTCAACATGGTAAAAAGGGATATATTCCTTTTTAAAATATTTTATTTTGTGTGCGTGTGCACACACACACATGCAGTGCCCCTGGAGGGCAAAGGTGACAGATCCCGATGGAGCTGAAGTTACAGCAGATTGGGAGCTGCCTAATGTGGGTGCCAGGAACCAAACTTGGGTCCTCTGGAGGAGACATATCCACTCTTAACCGAGAGGCCATCTCTCCTGCCCCAACAGAGTGTATTTCATAGAGAGAGATTAAGGCGGGTCACTCCCTGGCCTTTTGGCTAAGCTCATGTGCAGAGAGATTAAAAAGAGATTTAATACAGCAGAGAGTCAGTACAAATCTAAGTGTCCAGTGCAAGTGTCAGTGACAGAGCTCTAGCCTCCTGACAGCTGGCTGAAGTGTGTGATAAAGCACATCCCTGCGGACCAAATCAGTGGGAATGTGCATCCCTCGCACCAAGACCTTGTCATGAAATCCCATTTTCCATTTTAAAAAAGATTTCCTGGAGAGACGACAGATCCTAGCTTAAAACTTCCTAAATTAGGATCATGACCCCACATAGGTCAGTCATGTAACTGAATATGGCGGTCAAAGAAAAAACTGACAACAGTAAAAGGTTCTTGACACTCAACAAGGCAATATTAATTTAAAATCAAACACATAATGAACGCAAGGTACTCTGGTAGTGTTCGCCTGTCTTGCAGGACGTGGTCTGGAACACAGCAGACACTCTGACGCACAGTGACAACCAACACTGCCTAAACATCTCGGTTCTGGTTTGAAGACCCTGAATGCTATCAATTGCAATGCTTTCTATTACACACACAGTTTTCTGTTCTCACATCTCCCAGCTGCAATGTTTTCTAGTACATACAATAGAGTTTCTGCTCTCATATCTCCCAATTGTCATTCCTCAGCAAGTAATAAATTAGTGTATCTTTGAATTACATTAGAGAGTTTGGTTTTCTTTTCATTGTTTTTGAGACAGAGTCTCTGTATCCTCAGCTGGTCTATAACTCAGACTGGCCTCAAATTCAGAAATCTTCCTGCCTTCATCTCTAGAGTGCTGGGATTAAAGTTGTATATCACCACAACTGGCAGGAAGTTTGATTTTAAAAACTGCTATTTGTTTGAACTAGAGAGTTGGCTCAGTGGTTAAGAATGTTGGCTGTTCTCCCAGAGGACCCAGGTTCAATTCCCAGCACTCACATTGACAGCTCCAATCATCTGTAACTCCAGTACCAAGGGATCTAACCCCTTCTTCTGGTTTCCAAGCCAGGCATGCATATGGCACACAGATATACATGCAGTCAAATACTCATATGTAAAATAAAAATAAGTAAATCTTTCTTTTAAATTGTTGTTTCAGTCATTGACTTGACTTTCATTTTTAAAACTCATTAATGGAGCAGGAGAGATAGTTCAATAAGTACACTTGCTTTGCACACACAAAGAATTTGAATCCATAGCACTCACATAAAAAATGGGGCATCAGCCAGACTTAGTAATGCAAACCCTGAATCTCAGCAATCAAGAGACAGAGGCCGGTGGATCTCTGAAAATTCAAGGCCAGCCTGGTCTACACAGCAAGTTCCAAGCCAGCCAAGACTCCAATGAGAACCTGACTTCAAATGAAAAAAGTACACTGGGCGGTGGTGGCACACACCTTTAATTCCAGCACTTGGGAGGCAGAGGCAGGCGGATCTCTGTGAGTTCGAGACCAGCCTGGTCTACATAGTGAGTTCCAGGATAGCCAGAGCTACACAGAGAAATCCTGTCTTGAAAAAACCAAAAAGAAAAAAATTAAATTAAATTAAAAAGTGCAAGGCACAGCTGTATACGCCTATAACCGCCTATAACCGCAATATTGGGGAGTAGAGACAGGTGGAGCTCTAGAGCTCCCTGGCCAGACAACCATAACAGTGATGAGTCAGAGACCCTATCTCAATGCAATAGAGGAAGTCACTCAATGCCCTGACTCCACATAAGCACAGGCTCATAGACTCTCACACGCGCACACACACACCCATAAATTGTTAAATGAATTTGGGATTGGAATTAGGACAGAATTCACAATAATTCCTGAAATGACCCAAACCATATTTTTACCATTTTGCACCATGTATTTATGTGAAGCATTATTCTCAGCATTGACAATTACAAAATCAAAATATCGACTCTGAATAACACTGAAGATGCCCTTTGGTATCAAATTTTTATTCAAGAATTAATTGAGGAGGTGTTTACATATATATATATGTGTATATATGTGTGTGTGTGTATATATATATATATACACACACATATGAAAGTATACCAGAAGGCCAGAGGACAACCTTGGTACCATTCTCAGGCACTGTCTGCCTTTTGTTGGTTGGTTGGTTTGAGACTTTGAGACAGAGTCTCCTTGAGACCTGGGGCTTGCCAGGCAGGTGAGACTAGCTGGTCAGGGAGCCCCAGGGACCATCTGTTTTCACCCCCCAGCACTGAAATTACAAGAATGCACCCTCATGCTCAGCTTTTTTGTGGGATTTGTGGGTGGGAAGGTTGTTCTGTTTTTGTTTTGTTTAGTTTTTTAGGAAAGGGTCTCTCTATGTAGCCCTGGCTGTCCTAGAACTCTCCATGTAGATTAGGCTGGGCTCAGACTCAGAGATCCACCTGTGTCTGCCTCCCAAGTGCTGGAATTAAAGGTGTGCACCACCATGTCTGGCAAGTCCAGCTTTTTTACATAGGTTCTGGAGGATCAAATTCAGGTCCTTGTTCCTGCAGAGCAAGCACTTTACCAAGTGATCCATCTCAACGCAAGATTTAACTCTTTCTTAGAAGAAGAAGAAGAAGAAGAAGAAGAAGAAGAAGAAGAAGAAGAAG
>CABHPH010127604.1:19225-35411 GCA_902168325.1 Peromyscus nudipes
AAAGAAAGAAAGAAAGAAAGAAAGAAAGAAAGAAAGAAAGAAAGAAAAAAGAGCTGATAATTTTATAGTAAAAAATATGGAAAAAATAAGAAAATGAAGAAATAGAAACAAAGGGAAATGAGTAATGGAAAGCTAAGAGAAATCAGGAATGCAGTCAGTACAGAGACACTCACAGAACCCCACGTACTTGGAAACCACAGGCCAGTAATGTGAATGAGCTTCCTAACAGTCATTGTGAAAAGGAAAATAAAATATATTGTGTGATCCCTAAAGCCAGCTAGAAGAAAACCATTCTCTAGGAAAATGCCTATCCCTATTAGGAAGACCAGGCTTCTGAGGTCCCAGAGCCCACATAGGTAGAATGTACAAGCGTTGTCCTCACCAAGACCCAAC
Organism: Peromyscus nudipes; assembly: GCA_902168325.1. Taxonomy (NCBI): domain Eukaryota; kingdom Metazoa; phylum Chordata; class Mammalia; order Rodentia; family Cricetidae; genus Peromyscus; species Peromyscus nudipes. The sequence continues at coordinate 19,619 of CABHPH010127604.1, forward strand.
AGTCAACCTCCAGGGCTGTTTCCCTTAATTCTCCTCAATAAAAACCTGCAATGCAATGCTAAGGTCCAGCTTAGCAAAACAGTGGGAAACTCTCCAACGTTAAGTATTGCAGATACAGATGGGGGTTTCTAAGAAGCAGTCACATGATGAACTGGGTTTTCTAAAACTTTTTTTTAGATTTTTTTTTTTTAGTTGTACAAGTGTTTTGCCTGCGTGTGTTCAAGTACACCACGTATGTGCTTGGTGCCCCAGGAGGTCAGAAGGTGTCTCATCCCTTGGAGCTGGAGTTATACACAGTTGTGAGTGGCCACGTGGGTGCTGGGAACTGAACCTGGGTCCTCGGCGAGAGCAGCCAATAAGTGTGATGGATATGCTTATTTCTGCATAAAGAATTAAATTTTGGGTGAATATTTGGTTTTAATATTTTAAAATTGTATTATTTATTTATATTTATCTTAATATTCATTATTATTGTATTGCATGTGTGTGTTTGAGTGCCATGACATGCATGTGGAGGTAAAAGGACAACTTGTTTCAGAAGTCCTCTCCTTCCACTGTGGGATCCAGGGACTGAACTCAGGTCATCAGGCTAGTAAAACATGTGGTTTTATCCACTGATCTGTCTTTCCACTGGTCAAATATTGGATACAGAAGGACACAGAGCATATTTAACATTTATTAGAGTCATCAATAATTTCATTTTACAATAACCCATGCTGAAAATACTACTTTATAAAACTATATAGTATAAAATTGTAGACGTGTATCTTTGGACTATTTCAGACATTGTTAAAAATTCTCTCCTGATTCCAAACCAAAATTCATTTAACAATTTTTTAATGAAACTGGAGTCAGCCACTTAAACAACAATTTCAAACATTCTGACACAATATAATACAAAGTTTTGCTGACTTGGGGGCTGGAAGGTTAAGAGCACTGGCTGCTCTGTTTCTGGAGAACCAGAGTTGATTCCAAGCACTGACATGGCTGTTCATAACCCTCTGTAACTCCAGTCCCAGGGCATCTGACGCCCTCTTCTGGCCTCCCTCAGCACCAGGTGCACACATAACGCAAAGACATACATGTTAACGAAACGCTCATGCACATAAAATAAATAAAGCTTAAAATAAATAAATAAATAAATAAATAAATAAATAAATAGATAAATAGATAAATAAATAAATCTTAAAAATAGTGATAAACAAAGATATGTTAATTTGGTAGTTAACATTCTGAGGAATGACAGTGGGAAAATACTAAAAGTCCTTGTTTTTCACAATTAAATCACTATGTTTTCATAAGAGCAGAAAATTTGCATGTGCTGTAAAAAGACTGCAATTTATAACATAGAATAAACAGTCTTGTCTCTGAGCTGAGGTGTTTCAGACAACACTGGCTGGTTTTATTTCATGATGGACAACATGCAAAGTTCCCATGTTGTGTTCAGAACCAAGACTACAGTGAAGCAACACGGGCGAGCACTGCCAGGAAACGTCTGAGTCAGTGTGCATTTGATTTTGAATTACATTTTGGTTATTGAAAGTTCCAAACCCCTTTACTGTTGCCAAAAGTTTCACAGCCCCACATTCCGCTATTCAACTCTACATGGAGTCGTGACCCACAGTTTAAGCAGCCGGGACTTAGGAGTCACACTTGTAAGATGACTGTGAGTTCGTTTTCCGTGGCTGTAGGTGAAGAAGCACCCTAGGCAGGAGTGGCGCCATGACGTACACTGGACCCCCAGACAGAATAAGAGAGGAGAAAGGAAAAACTAGATGAGTCCCACCCAGCATTCCCTCTCCACTTCCTGTTCAGCCACTATGTGCCCAAGTAAGGAGTCCCGACTGCAAACCACCACTGTCCAGCTTTTCCTCCCCTAATGGACGGTATCCCCCCACACCATGAGCCAAGAAAATCCTTCCTCCCTTATATCTCTTTGGTCAGGTATTCTGCCACAGCAAAAGGATAGGTAACTAAAATAAGGGAGCCTGAGAGGTTTTCTTGGATACCAGTAATGTATGTCAGTTATGTGGATGCTTTATAAAAAGTCTTCTAATATGGGAACCTTTATGAAGGTGATACCAGGGGTCCCTCCTCCAAGTCCACCTCCATATCCTTGGGACTTTGACTCATGGTATGGATCCAGGGTCCCCCTAATTCTTCTCTACTGCCCCTTTCAGCCATTTCTTCTAATCCATCTACATTCCTTTGTGACTCCCCACAAACCCACAGAACAGCTCTCTACCAGGGACCCACAGCTGCCATACTTGGCTGGGACCCAGCCATTCTGTCTAGCCCATCTACATTCCTTTGTGACTCCCACCAACCTGCAGAACTGCTCTCTATCAGGGACTCCACAGCTGCCACACTTGACTGGGATCCAGATTGGGCAACGGCAACTGGGATCCAGATTGGGCAACAGCAACTAAAGACCGGAACACCTACCCAACAAAGGCAAGACCAGATATCTGCACCAAGAAATACCACAAATGTACTGACTCCAGATGCCTAGATCCCAGCACAAAACACAAACAGGAAGAACCGAGACACCGTGACCCCTCTAGAAGCCAGAAACCCTGTTGTAATATGTCCTGAGAAAACCAGATTCGTTGAAGCACATGACAGGAACTTCAAAGTAGCGATTATCCATTTGTTCAAGGACCTGAAAGGGGACATGAGTAAATGCCGTAATGAAGACCGTGAAGACCCTAGCAGATGAATGAGATAATGACAGCAGCTCAAGACGTGAAACTAGAATTTAACAGAGAAACAGACCCACTCGAGAAAAGCCAAAGTGAGATAAAACTCAAAACAGAAAACCCTAGAAGTCAGACAAAAAGCTGAGAGACTGGAGCGTGCCTCGACCCTCTTCCGAGAAGCATCTTCTGGCAGTAGATGGTGATTAACACTGAGACCCGCTACTGGACAATACTCAGAGAGTGAGACTTGAGGGCACTCAAGCCTAAATGGTGTGTCTTTATCAAATTCCTCCCTCAAGGCTCAGGGATCTACGTGGAGAAAGAAGTGGAAAAACCTAGAGATCCAACAGTGGTGGATGCCTCCAAGGAAGAGTATCTTCCAGGCACAACAGGACCGATGCACATAGGACTGTGACCAAAAAATAAATAAATAAATAAAAAATGTTGACACAAAGTCTCCACCTGCTGGGAAGGAAAAATCAGTTTTGTTTTGTTGTGTTTTTCAATGGAGTGATGCTAGGTACATCAACCACATTCTAGGGCAGGTCCCAATGCCTAGAAGTTGTTGGTGGACACAAAAGAGACGCCATGTTTTTTATGTGCTTCTATTTTGGTTTGGTGTTTTGTTTTTTTGTTTTTTGTCTTACTGTTTTGTGTTGTTTTTTAATTTTCATTTCCTGTGGGGGTCTTCTTTGAGAGAAAGAACATGAAGTTGGGTGGGTAAGGAGGTGAGCAGGATATTGGAGGAGTTAGGGGACGTCTTAGTCAGGGTTTCTATTGCTGTGAAGAGACACCATGACCACAGCAACTCTTATAAAGGAAAAACATTTAATTGCAGTGGCTTACATTTTCAGAGGTTCAGTCTCTTATCCTCATGGTGGTGTGCAGGCAGACATGGTGCTGGCTACATCTTGATCAGAAGGCAACAGGAAGTGGTCTGTTTGTTTCACTGGGGGTGGCTTGAGCATAGATGAGCTGTCAAAGCCTACCTCCACAGTGACCCACTTCCTCCAACAAGACCACACCGACTCCAACATGGCTACAACTCCTAATAGTGTCACTCCCTTTGGGGACCATTTTCTTTCAAACCACCACAAGGGAGAAGAAAGAATATGATTAAAAAAAAACATTGTATGAAAGATGTAAATGAAAATAATTTAAAAAGTGATATCAGACATAATAGTACAGATTTTTAAACAAAGGCTCTTGGCCAGGCATGGTATATTCCCACTACTTGGGAAGCTAAGGTTGGCAGATCCTAAGTTCAAGGCCAGCCTAGACTCTGTCTTAAACAAACAAACAAATATATAAAATAAGACATGATGCTGGGCATGGTGACACATGCCTTTACCGATGGTTCTCAACCTGTGGGTCATGACCCCCTTGGGGTCAAACAATCCTTTTACAGGGGTTGCATATCAGATATCCTGCATATCAGATATTTACATTTATAACAGTAGCAAAATTACAGTTATGAAGTAGCAATGAGAATAATTTTATGGTGGGGGGAGGGGTCACCACAACATGAGGAATTGTATTAAAGGATCACAGCATTAGGAAGGTTGAGAATTCCCAGCACTTGGGAGGCAAAGGCAGGTAGCTCTCTGAGTTCAAGGCCAGTCTGCTCTACAAAGGGAGTTCCGGGAAAGCCAAGGCTACATAGAGAAAACCTGTTTCAAAAAAAAAAAAAAAAAAAAAAGACATGCTGTTTAGGAAGACAGGCTCTCTGCCTAGGGTAGTATTGGAGCTCTATCAGCGACTGGACCAGGACTCAGCCAAGACAAGTCAACTGTGTCTGGGTCAGGACCCAGACAGTAGCAGCCACCTTATGCCATAGCTCAGCTTAACCATTGCTGTTCCAGAGTCTGACCACTTGGTGTCTCCACTGGACATGCTGCTCAACAGGAACCAGCACTCACCCCCTGAGGTGGAATAAGTCAGAGTTCTCAGCTCAGAGAAACACTGAGAAATGCCAGCAACTGAATTTAAGTGGCAGCAGAGCTGGCTGGTAGGGAGCTGAGATTCAGACCCCAAGAAACAGGGGGCCCCCATGGGGGTAGACTAAGGAAAGTCTAATTTGAACACTCACCCAGCCCACACAGTTCCCTCCAACCCAGAACCAATCTGCTAGCCAGGATCCTCTTTCCTTTTTTGTTGTTTGTCTCTCTCTCTAGCACGGGCAAGCAGGAAGCAGGGGCTTCATTTGTCTTGTAGAGCCTAGCACCCCAGGGCCTGGCTCAGAGCACATCACCAGCATCTGTTGAATGAAACTTGGACAACAATGCAGTACTCACATCACCCCGGCACAGTAGAGATGGGTGGAGACTTCCTTTGAGTCTGGGGCATCAGCTTCCAAGAACAATTACAATTGTTCCTTGTGATGTTGGAGGAAACCTTTACGGGGTAGGCACAGGCACCTGAGTGGAACTGAGAGCTAACGGTCTCAGTGGAGGGTGGAAGGTGTTGGTAGCCTAGCTAATGGACCGGACACTGGGCAGTTCCATTTCCCTTTTTTTCAAAAGTAAACAGCATGGTGAAAGGAAGGGGCAGGTTTCCACACCACCCTTTGATAGGCCCAAGGAAAACAGAAAATATAAATCAGCGGCAATTCAGTGGAAACCAACGTGGGCTGCCCCTGCTGGTCTCCACTTCCCAACCACCCTCCGTCAAGCCTAGGCAGATAATGGAGAACAAACTGACCAACCAACCTGAGGCTTTCTGGGATCCTGAGAAAGACACTTGGAAAGAGATGGAACATGCTTGGTGAATAAGGATGGAAGAGTCAAAACTTCAGATACTTCTTGGAGACAGGAGGAGGGACAAAGAACCCGAGAAACAGACTTGGACAACCACACAGACGCAGGCAGCTGCCCAAGACCCTCAGAGGATCCATTTGGGCACAGAGGTGGGGGCACTCAGGCAGACCCCCAAAACCAGTTCTACACAAGGCCACCCCGTGCACATCAATCAACATTTCTATGTGTGGTGTCTCACCAGGGACTAGAGTTGATCAGCGTTATCCAATAAAACTTTAAGCAGTGATGGAAATTTCTAAAGCTGGATTTTCTTTTTGTTTGTTTGTTTTTTTGTTTTTCGAGACAGGTGCCTATCCTGGATCTCGCTCTGTAAACCAGGCTGGCTTTGAACTCACAGAGATCCGCCTGGTTCTGCCTCCAGTGTGGGATTAAAGGAGTGCGTCACCACTACCTGGCCTGAGCTGGATTTTCTATTGTAGGGTATTTGCACACTGTGTGAAGGTGTATTGCTGTGACTGGTGTAATAAAAAGCTGAACAGTCAATAGATAGGCAGGAGGTATAGGCGGGATTTCTGGGGAAAGAAAGGAAGAAGAGAAGGAATCTAGGTGCTCAGGAGACACCAAGAGACACAGAGGGGAAATAGGAGGTGAAAAATATAAGAGAGGTAAGCCACATGATAGAACATAGATTAATATAAATGGATTAATTTAAGTTGTAAAAACTAGTTAGGAACAAGCCTAAGCTATAGGCCAAGCTTTCACAATTAATAAGAAGTCTCTGTGTCATTTGTTGGGAGCAGGCTGATGGGACAGAAAGAGACTTGTTTTACATTTTCCAATATGGCAGCCAGGAGCCACAGAGAGCTCCTAGCTTCCATATTGGATAGGACAGTCCAAGACACCACCACCACTACCACCCGTGCAGTGAGCAAAGCTACCCCTTGGTAGGTACTTCTGTATCCTTTCCTGTCCTTCCATTCTCTCACACTGTTGGGGAAGCAGGCTTAAGAGACCTCATCCCTTATTGTGCCTCCAGGTACCATTAGACAATGTTGGTGGGCTTGAATTTCATGTAAAACAAATATGTAAGATGCCTTTGGGGGCTAGGTATGTAGCTCAATTGGTACAGTACTTAATTAGCATGCACAAATCCCAGGGTTCAATTCCCAGCACAACATAAAAAGACATGGTGGTGCATGCCTATAATCCCAGCATTCAGAAAAGTGGAGGCAGGAAGATCAGAAGTTCAAGGTTATCCTTGACTACACAGTCGGTTTAAAGCTAGCTGAGCTACATAACACACTGTCTCAAAATAAAATAAAATGATTTTTTTTCTGTGACTGGATTCAATTTCTATCTCCAGGGCTCATGTTTTCCTGTGGTAAATATTTACTCTAAATAAATGCAGGTTAAATGCAATCGTGTGAGAGCTTCCCCTTTCTTCTTCCAGGGTTCATCTGAGTCTCAGGAGAGTTTCAGGTATGTGGCCAACAGCCAAACTGTTGGGAAGAAGGATATGTTGTTGAATAATCTTTTTGTAAACTGTGAATATGTGTCGTTCTGATTGGTTTAATAAAAAACTGAATGGCCAATAGCTAGGCAGGATTTGGGGGGCAGAGAGGACACTGGGAAGAAGAATGGCAGAGTCGAGAGGAGATGCCAGGAGAAGCAGGAAGGCAGGGTAGACAGGATGTAGATGGGGTAAACGAGCCTCAGGGCAGCACATAGATGACTAGAAATGGGTTTAAGGTATAAGAGCTAGCTAAAAACCAGCCTAATCTATCGGGTGAGCTTTCATACTTAATAAGAAGTCTCCGTGTGGTTATTTGGGAGCTGGATGGCGGGACAGAGAAATCCACCTACAGGGATATATGGAAACTTAGAGGCCACTGTCTGTGCTGGCATCTAACTCTGACCTACGTCCTCATCTCCAAGCATAAAATCATGTCTATTTAGTCTCTGGGTTACAGGATTCCTGCCACCCCTACAGGGACAGGGGAGCAGGGCAGAAACCCTCCTCAGAGGCCCATGCCTCCTGCTCATGACAGATATAATAAAGAGAGCTGGTAATTATCAAACATCCCTTAGGTTCCAGGTGTAGCATTTTAACAGCACTAGCCCAGTTGGTCTGGACAAAAACCCACAGGGATACACGCTTTGTTACTCCTTCCCATTTGAGAAACTGAGACATAGAAAAGTATAGTGGCTGGAAAAGCTCAAACAGAAAGTCTATTCTCCTCTCCCCACCCCCTCTAAGATTTACTTATTTGGGGCTGGAGAGATGGCTCAGTGGGAAAGATTGCTGCTCTTGCAGATGACTCTGGTTTGGTTCCCAGCACCCACACGATAGCTCACAACTATTAATAACTCCAGTTCCAGGGGATCCAACACTCTCTTCTAGATTCCTTGGGCACCTGCACATGGATGACACACACACACATACATATAAGTGAAAACACATCCTTGAAAATAAATAAAATTGCCCACGGGGGACAGAGAGATTAGCATGGAGAAAATAGGTACAGAAGCTGAACTAACTTGAGTGTACTTTAAGATTGGGCTATGGAATAATACAAATGTTCCGTGTAATTATTTAAACAAAATTGAACTGTAAGTAATCCCTAGAACTTGAAAGCAAAATGAAGCAAATGTACCAAACTATGAATAAAATTGATGGTGAAAGTGTTTAGAGAAGAATTATTTCAAATTTTAAGCAGAATTTGATTCTATATTCCCATCAGAATATACCCAAAAGGCAAAAACAAAAAAAATGTTTTTAATCTTAAAATGTCTCCCACAAGCATATCATTAATAAAATCATTTTTATAGATATCATAAGATGGAGAAAATGAATCTAATGGTACCATTAAAAACCAGGTTTAGGGGTGGGGATTTAGCTCAGTGGTAGAGCGCTTGCCTAGTAAGTGCAAGGCCGTGGGTTCAGTCCTCAGCTCTGAAAGAAAAAAAAAAAAAAAACAGGTTTGGGGCCAGCAATGTGGCACACTGGGTAAAGCTGTTTGCCACCAAGCTTATCACCTGAATTCATCCCCCTAGGATCCACTTGGAGAAAGGAAAAAGCTGAATCCTATGAGTTGTCTCCTGACTTCTGCATGCTATGGCACACCTGGGCATGCAATTACACATACAATGTAAATAAGTAAAGATGTATTTTTTTTAAGCCAGGTTTTTCTTTACTGGGGAAGAGGAGGAAGAAAGATTGTAAGAGGCAGAGGTTGGGGAGAATTGGGGCTAAACAATATGTTGTGGACATGACAGGACCACAGCACTCATGAACTCACAGCAGCTGTGGTCACCTGCACAAGACCTGAGCAAGATCAAGCCAATCAACATTCCAGCACATAGAGTAGAGAGACACACAAGCCCCACCCCTAGCAGAGGAGCTATTGGCAGCTGATGGCTACTGGGGAAGGGAAAGCCAGTTCTGTTCTTTCATTGGTTTGGTTTGGTTTGCTTTGTTTTTATAGCTGTGGCCCCTGGTAAACTGACCATCCTCCAATGAATGGCTCCACACCCAGGTATATATGGGTGCCTCTAATTGGACTCAGTAGGGCCTTAAAACAAAAAAGCTATAATGTTTGGAAGGGGATATGGAAAAGGGATCTCACTATGTAACCCTACCTGACCTGAAACTCCTCACATAAACCAGATTAGCCTTGAATTCGGAGATCTGCCTGCCTCTGCCCACTGAATGCTGAGTGCTGAGATTGAAAGCATGCATCACCACCATGCCCAGTCTGAAAAATATACTTTTCGCCGGAAATATACTTTTCGCCGGGCGGTGATGGCACACGCCTTTAATCCCAGCACTTGGGAGGCAGAGCCAGGTGGATCTTTGTGAGTTTGAGGCCAGCCTGGTCTGCAGAGCAAGATCCAGGACAGGCGCAAAGCTACACAGAGAAACCCTGTCTCGAAAAACCAAATATATATATATATACTTTTCAAAAATCAGGTTCTTGGCACAAGAAAAAAGAAACACAAAAACAAACCCAAGCCAGGCTGTTGGTACAGATCTTAATCCCAGTTACTCAGCAGGATGCAAGCAGAAGATGGAAGGATCCAGGCCAGACTGTGCAACTTAGTGAGACTGACTCACAAAGAACCAGTGACAGAGATGGAGATCTGTGGTAGGATGGTCGCCTAAATGCACAAGGCCCTCTGCAAAAATAAATAATCAAAAAGTTAAAACACCATAATCCTAAATTGAAAGTTAAAATATCAATTATGAATTCTGGATTGCTTACAATTCCTGATACTCTACCCATTGAAAGGGGATAAAAATTCATTTTATTTATTTATATTTATTTATTTTTTGAGACAGGGTCTCTACGTATCCCTGGATGGCCTGAGCTTAGCTATGTAGGCCAGGCTGGCCTCAAACTTACAGAGATCTGTCCTCTGAGTGCTGGGATTAAAGACATGCAACACTGCTGGGCATGGTGGTACACACCTTTAATCCCAGCACTCAAGAGGCAGAGGCAGGTGGATCTCTGTGAGTTTGAGGCCAGCCTGGTCTACATAGCTAGTTCTAGGACAGCCAAGGATACACAAAGAAACCCTGACTTGAAACAACAACAACCACGGAACAAAGACAAACAAAGGAGTAAAGGCCAGAAAGTCAGGGGGCCAGGGGGCCAGGGAGTCAGGGGTCAGAGGGCCAGGGGGTCAGGGGTCAGGGTGCTGGCTCCTGCTATGTCTAGGCAAGAAAGATCAATTTCAACTGGGGTAGTCAAACAGAAAAGGACTGGTTGGGTTGGCAAGAGTTGGAGACAGATGATGCGGGGCTGAGGGAAGGGGAGGAGAGGGGGGAGAGGAATGGGGTGTGCAGCTTTCTAGTTTGGGCAATTAGGTAGGCAGATGGTGGTGTCATTCACTGACTGAGAAGGGAAAAGAAGAGGAAAAACAGGTATGGGAGTTCAGTTTTGGAGCTGATGTTATGAGTGAGTGCCTGAGGAATGTCTGGAAAGGGATGTGATGTCTCTATTGGGGTTATGGGGCTAGGGCTCAGACCTCATTTCCCCTCACCCACCAAAATCCAGGCAGAGTTTCCGCCAACTCAGAAAACAATGTATATACAGCTCCCCCCTGTAACTAGACCCCTTCTCCCCCAAGTTGGCCATAGCCTCCTTTAAATATTCAGATATCAGGTCAGACGTCACCTAAACAGAAAATCCTTCCCCAGGATCCAAGCTACAGTCAGTGTCAGGACAGCTAAAGATTCACATTGGTCTGATTTTGTCATGATGGTATTGTATAAAATCAACTTCCAGAGGAAGGAGGGAGAGAAGAAAATGTGGCTAACAGATACAAAACTGGAGTTAGAAAGAAAGAATAAATACTTGTTACTATAGGGTTGCTATAGGTTACTATAATAAACAATAACTCATATATTTCAAAATTGTTAGGAGAGGGCTTGGTTGGTAGAGTTTGTGTGCAAGCTTAAAGACCTCAATTCCATCCTCAGAACCCATGAAAGGTGAAAGGAGAGAATTGACTCCCCAAGGCTGTACTCAGACCTTCACACATATGCTGTGGCACACATACCCCACACATATCATGCACATACACAAAATAATAATAGATACATACTTTAATTTAAAAATGAAAACAAAATGGAAGGTTCCTGAGTACTGACACACAAAGTTGATATCTAGCCTATACACACACACACACACACACACACACACACACACACACACAAAGGAGGAAAAGGAGAAAAATTTTTAATATTCTCACCAAAAAAAAACATGTGAGGTAAGGGATATGCTAACTATCCTGACTAGATCATAAAATGCATGAAATTTCAAGCATCAATAACAAATAAAAAAATGGTAAGCTTCCAGAAACTCAGTATACAGAACAATGAACACTGATTTCTCACCCAGGGGTCTGTGGGTCAGCTGGGTCAGGCTGGGCTCCAAGCTTTGAGTCATGCGCAGTTGCCTCACATGTCTGTTTATCTTACGTCCAGCTGAAGGACTCCCTGATGCCTGGTGTTCTCATGACCAAGGACAATTGCTCAAGAGGTGGAAAGGGAAACACTCAGTGCCTTGGAGGAGCTAGCTGCTGCCACTTCCACACATATTCTTTTGGCCCAAGCAAGTGACATGACTAGGTCCAGTATCAACAGGGTGAGGAAGTATACTCCTCTCAAAGTGGGGAGAGTTAGGTGAAGCAAATATTTGCTGAGCAATAATATAATCTACCAAATGACCCCAATTCTTTTTTTTTTCTCCTAGAGAGCCACAACACAGAGCAACACATCCCTATGGAAATACTATCTTCTATGAATGAACAGAGAAAACGTGCCTTTTAAAGCAAGAAGATTCTCTCCACTCTTCAAATGAGGAACCTGAGGATCAAGAAAGGGAAGTGACTGGCCCCACAGCCATAGAAACCAGCCTGTCTGGCTCCTGTTCTGTCGCCTACATATAAGGAATTATGCAGCAAAAACACTACTTTCTTGGTAATCAAGGCCATGTTACTCACCCTGTCCTCTCACAGAGGCTTGGTGAACAGGTATAGAACCATTCTGCAAGAGAGGTCTTTTGCTGATTCAGTCTCAGATCTCACTCAGAATCCAGGTAGTACTTTGGTTCGTCATTTCCAGTTTCCCAAGCCCCAAATGCTAAGTGTGTGTTGAATGCATGAGTCACCCATACTGTGAAATTTTAACTGCTGCTTACGTGTTCTATGAATTCTGTGTTCTGTCCCACAGGGGCCTACCCTAAGGTACAGACGGTTAGTGAACCTGGAGTCTCAAACACACAGTGAGCTAAAAAGTGAGAGACAGAGGCCTAGGAAATGTTTAGAAGGGCATGAATCAGATAAGCAATCAGCAACCCTTTTGAATTGGGGTTACTTAAGACTTTAAACTGCTTTTAGGGTTGTATACTGTGTAAATAGCTCAGTGAATACAGTTTGCTTCTATAGGTATGAATTCAGGTGTGTTTCTGCTTGAACAGGCTACAATCAGAAATGGGTGTGGCATATGGATCCAATGGGTATTTCCCATCTGGAAATATTTTCAAGTTTATACTAGCGTGCAAAAAGCAATTACTTGTTTGTTGGTTGGGAAACTCTTGAAAATCCTCCTCCTCCATAATCTACTCCTACACATTTGCCTGAAGCCTGTTTTCAGAAACAGAGTCAACTTCTAACCACTCCTTCAGTGGCCAAGGAAGGCAGTGAGTACCTACCATGTGCCAAGTGCTGAGCGAGCCATCAGGGTGACAGGCGGGGAAACAGATGGTGTCCAAAGTCGGCGAGGCCCACATTCATCCCATAGCTGACATGGATGGCACTGGATCATGAGCCAGACAGCGCGCTAAGTGCTCCTCGTGGATTATCACGTTTAATCCTTGCAACAAGTTGATGAGGTAGGCGCTATTATTACACTGCTTTATAGCTGTGGAAACCAAAGTGCAGAGAGGCAAAGGAAATTGCCCAAGGTCACATAACTAGCAGATGGCAGAACTGACATTTGACTCTGGGGCCTGTGCTCTAAAATGCTCCCCTACACTGCTTCCTATTAAGAACTCACCCACATTCCTGGGGCGGTAAGTGGTAGAGTCAGAAATCACAGCAGAAACCCTCATCGACCAGGAAACACTGTGCTCTGAACTGATAAGTCACCTTTCTCCCTTCCAACCCTCCTCATTTCTGGATGCTACACTAATATGCTGGGGACCTTGAGGGGGTCCCCCTGAGCCTCCTTTTTTTTAAAAAAGAAGAACATTCCTTACCCTGAGAAGTTGCAGGGGGCTCATTTTAGAAGATGGCTACTCCTATCAAACATGGTAGACACTCACTCAAGATATATCTGTGTGCTTCCTGATTTCTAGGATTGGGTGTAGTTAGCTAAGTAGTTCTAGGAGTGAATCCACCCAACAGTCTCAATAACTAGCGATGTGCTGGGGGGCAGGGGCAGGAAAAGGCCAGAGGCGTGCACTGGGTAAAATGTCAAGGGTTGCGAGTGCCCACAGAACTCAATTGAGGGAACACTGGAATAAACAATCCCCAGAAGGAGGCAGCTTGGTTCGTCATCTTTCCTGTTTTTCCAGCTTGGCCCAATTCCAAAACCTCATCTTAATCTTGTCAGGATTTTGGCCCTCTGCCCCAGGAAGGAGCCGCCAGGAGGCTTAACGCCAGCCAAGTCTTCAAGGAAGTGATGTCTTTTGTGGGTCAAGAGAAAGCAAAGCGAGCAGCTTTCTGGAAGGGAGAAGGTGGCAAGGACAGAGACAGGCAAGGGCCAGCTAGCCAACTCCCCCTCGAACAGCGCAAAGGCTGCCGTTTCAAATGAGGCAAGGTTTACCGATGGTGTCGCTGGCCGGGCTGGGGGTAGCAGTGTGTACTGTGGACTGCATGGACTAGCTGCTTACCCACAGAGCAGCCTGCTCTCCTCATTCCCTCCAACTTCTTCCAGAAACAGCTCTCTCTGCCTGCACTGGGGAACTTCAGAACACAGGTGTGGCTCCCATAGGCACTGGAAGAGGACACAATGGCTGTAAAGACATTAGTGCAAAGATTTTAGCTGAATTTTTTTCAGTTACTTTTCCTTTTATGCTAATAGACCCTGACAAAAGCAGTTTAAAAGAGAAAGGGTTTTTTAGGGAAGAAGGCTCACAGTTTGAGGGTACAGTCCATCACAGCAGGGAAGTCCTGGTAGCAGAAGAGTAGCTGCTACACACATCAGCAGTCAAAAATTAAAGATGTATGCTTATTCTTATCTGTTTCTCCTTTTTATATTGTCCAGGATCCCGTCCCAGATAATGGTACCACCCACAGTGGGTGGATCTTCCCAAATCAGTTAACCAAATCAAGATAATCCCTCCCAGGCATGCCCAGAGGCCGGTCTCTAAATGAATTCTAGATCTCGTAAGATAACAACTGACAATAAAGTCACATTGGCCATGTGGGAACTGGTGATGAGACCTTTGAAGGAGTTAGCACATCCCAAGCACCTACTGCATGTCTGTGCAGTGCAGGGCACCTTTAACCTGGTGTGTCACCTCATGGGCTCACTAGCCTTGAGAAGATTACACCCTCATTTTGTAGATGAGTCACCTGGAGGAGACAGCTCCTTTTCAACTCTATCATAAGTGCCACCCAAGTCCCAAACCAGGCTATCCACTTTATCTTGAGCATGCCCATTTGAGTACCCCTCATATTTCTGGAACTCTGAGCTGTCCTGAACTTAGCATCTCCCCTCCCACCGATTTCTGGTTCCGAATCACAGCTTCCATATTCAGAGCCACAATCATCAGCCTTCATCTACCCATTTCCAATTAGAAGCCTGGACTGTGGGTCCAACCTCTGACTCTCTCTCCCAGACATAGGCTTTGCTCTGCTCTGAGATTTGCAGCATAGTTAGGAATTCATGTTAATGAAATCAATTTTAATAACATTTAAATCCAATTTTCCAAAATACTGTTGTTATTCCAACATGTAATCAATGCAAAATTTATTGACATTTTGGGGTTGGAGGATGGCTCAGCAGTTAAAAGTTCTTGCAGAGGTCCTAGGTTCAGTTCCCAGAACCCCCCATGGACAGCTCACAACCATCCATAACTCCCCAGTTCCAGGGGATCCAGTCCTCTATTCTGGCCTCTTCAAAGATACCATGTACACAGTGCACAGACACGTAGGCAGGCAAAATAGCCATACACGTGCAATAGAAATAAATACATTTTTAAGCATTATTGATATTTTAAGCCTTGTGTTTATCTTACACTCATAGCCCGTCTTGATTTGGATAGTCCAGTAACACCACAAGCCAGTGGGTCCCAGATTTAACAACACATCTTTAAAGAATGTTTGAAGCTGGCTGACCTGCTTCCTGTTCTGGGGGACAGTAATTTTGAGAAATATTCTAGGCATTCTGCAGGGGGGAAACAGTATTTTAAGTCAAATAAGTATTGAAAACAATAGTAACAAAGTGAAACCGAGTTTTCTACTTTAAGGATCTTCCAGAGTCCTCTTTGTGCTCACGTAAAATGTGATACCAGAAACAGAACAGAAAGCATGTAGCATTTCCCTCAACTTATCTGAGCTCAGAGTTCTGTTTTCAGAAAACATTTCTGAGGACTGGTGTCCAGGGGAGCACACTCTTGCAAGCGTGGTTTGAGACATATCCTTGACACAGTAGGTCCCACAATCCCCAAAGAAAGAACTGGGAACTGAAGGGACCACCTCAGGTATCCCTGTCCTTGAAACATGACTGCTGGGTTGACGTATTCTGGGAAGCTAGAGAGGACGGGACTGGAATTGGTTGGCAAAAGATCCAGCATATTTGAATTTAAAAGGAAAAAAAAAAAGAGG